>JACGCK010000210.1:0-75181 GCA_014925825.1 Pholiota molesta
CGGTGCGTGGACTGCCTTGCTGGACCTATTATATCGCCAAATCGGCCTCCTAATACATTATCGGTTTTTCACTGATCCGTGTATTATTTGTAGGGATTCATGGTCGGTTCGGTTCTCAATATGTATCTGACGCCTCGCCTTGGCTTTGGAAGGGTAATTTTAAAAAACTAACTCGTATTCTAGTCCAACACTCTGACTTCATATATTATAGACGCTAATTTTTGGTTCTGTCCTTCAACTGGCTGCCTACTGTATACAATGTAGCGCTCCTCCATATCCTGTTTTTGTACTAGGCTATGTTATCAGTGGCATGGGAATATCTCTCCAGGTAGGTGTTTTTAGCCACTGTGCTGAGATCTTAACACAAGCCCGAATATAGGACGCCCAAGCCAATGGCTTTGTCGCAAGCTTGAAATATAATGCTATTTCAAAGATGGGCTATGTACACTCAGCTTACGGTATGTACTCTATTTCACTATGTATTGTATTTCTTTCGTTATCTAACTGCTAATCTTGTGCATTATACTTGGCGATATCAGGCTTTGGGCTGCTTATAGCACCTTTCGTCTCGACACAATTCGCTCAACAGCCTCGCTGGTCGTTCCATTTCCTCGTCTCCCTCGGGATGAGCCTCATAAATGTTACGTCCCAATTCGCCATGTTTAGATTCAAGTCATTGGACGGTGAGCGAAATTACACTACCGAAGTATATTGTACGATTTACAGGATCCTCTGATTATTTGTAGCATGTCTTGAAGAAGGCGGCGAGCCTCCAGTGGCCAAAGCACCCGCTGAACACGCCAACAGTCTCTTCAGTCAGGTCATGCGAAACTGGAGGATTCATGCTATTGCAGCATTTCTGATCGTGTATCTCGGAGTCGGTGTGACGCTATCAGGTAAGTGGCGTAACGGGCGCTTATTCTATTCGAGCGTACAGCCAATACGGATTTACAAATTTACTGCTAGGATGGATCGTGACTTACATTATCAACGTGCGTGGAGGAGGGCCATCTGCAGGATATATATCCGCTGGTCGTTCTGGTGGTGGGTCTTGAGCGCTTTCCTGGGCTTGAAAAGGCAATTAATGATAGTGTTGCTTAGGCGTTATGTTTGGGCGAACTGCGCTCCTTTGGGCTAACAAAAAGGTAAGTCGCCTACTGGTGTAGTGGAGAGCACTGATATTCATGTTGCACAAGATCGGCGAACGAAGAGCAATATTCTTATACTCTCTAATTTGCATCGGGTAAGAAATCTCCACCAAATCCAATCACCTCGTAATTATACTCATTCACACCTTCCCAGTCTCGAAATAGTCATATGGCGCGTCCCCTCGCTCATAGGAAACGCTGTAGCGGTTTGCATCGCCGGCATATTCCTAGGGCCCATGTATCCCATGGCCGTCAACCAGGCCACACGCATCCTCCCTGCGCACGTCCTCACCGGCGCGATCGGCTGGATCGCCGGGTTTGGGCAGACGGGGAGCGCGCTCGCGCCCTTCATCACTGGCGCGCTTGCGTCCCGCGTGGGTTTGCAGGTTATGCCTCCCTTGTGAGTGTATTTGCTGTGGTTCAGAGTTGGGAGGCTGACTTCGACCTTGTAGTGTAATGGGTTTGACGGTGTTGATGATGATTGTATGGGCGCTGGTACCGAATACGCCTTACAAATCTTCTGCTTCATGAATTGCCATTTTGTGAGGTTCCTGATGATGAAGGAAGATCGATTTTGTAGGCTGCAGTCTGTAACTACTGAAAGTGGTACCGATTATACCAACCTATTTCTCTCACGTTTAAGAGGCCATTTAATAGCTTCTCGATCATGTTACTTATATAGAGAGCTCGTCATTGGCGCCCTGTATTATCATATTTGTTCTTTTTCGTTGTTCAAAGTCCTCCTTACTTTCAAGGGTAGTTTGAATCATGGAAAAGCAAGCAAGGTTTCTCGAACTCTTTTTTGATAAGTTGAAGAAATATAACCTTAAATTTACGAAGCTTGCTTATTGGCAATTCTGAACCTAAAAGGCAATGTAGATAAATTCAAAATTTCTGCGAACCTAACAAAGATACATGATGGAGGCTACTTAATCAATTTCGCGGTGGGTACTACGGCAAGCCTGAGCAATAGCAATTGCGCTTTTCCATTCCAGAGAGCTCCACTTCTCTGCGTTTTCAGAGGCATCGATATAATCTCTGACGGCCAACGCCATTTGCTGCGCACATCGCTCTGCAGAGACGCCTCCTACACCCGTCGCCAATCCCGTCATTAGGACTTTACGAATTTTCGTGCCCTCCCCGGAGGCATCCACTGCCCGGTTATGGTGCTCCAGCGCAAGCAACAATGACCATACGCAATTGTACACGACTTCTCGATTCCATGTGACCGACTCGGGAATGCGCATCGTGGGGCACAGGGCGATGAAAGCACAGCCGTGCGAGTTGCCCTCGCACACGGAGCCTTTGAGTGGGATGAGGGTGCATGTAGCAGGGGGTGCGTAGCCCTTCCACTGCTTATAGAGAGCGGCTTGGGCAACCCGGGTTGGCGCGTCTACATCGTCGGGGGAAAGCGCTTCAGCTAGGAAATAGTCAAATCTAATCAACGATGATCGACTCGATGATTAGTTCAGCTTGTCTTTGAGAGATATGTTACTCACCCGCCATCCAGACGGCCATACGAGTTGGCTGGTGATACGATGCAGTCAAATTGGTTGTGCGGCGGGGTCAGGTCGGACAGGAAAGATTGGATCATCGAGAACTTGTCTCGATATGCTTCGGGGATGTGCTGGGCGATGGCACTCTGCCATTCCTCTATGAGCTTTGGTGAAAGATCCAAGAGGATGAACTGAAGACCGTCCATGGATGAAGTTCAGGACCTGGGAAGCTCAGGATCTAGTGATAGTACTTCTGGGACACAAAGTCTATTGAAAAAGAAGTGCTCAATATTTATTCTAGACGATGAATAAAAGTAATCAATCACTAGCACTACACTTACGATGTATGAGTACTTGAGTACTTGAGTAGAGGTCGAGCATACGAATTGCCATATGTCCGTCGGTGAAAGAGGGCGACTGCATCAAGTGATGCCATCAGTTGTGGGCGATGAGATAAAAATAATAATGATTATAAAATGTCTAACATAGCTAAGCCTATTTTGGTTGTCGGAGTTTGCACACCTCTTGCCTCCTCCCTTCATTCAAGTTCAGTCAAAATGAATGGTAAATCCGTTTCAGTTTCTCGTAGAATCTATCTAAAGCACTCGTAGGACTCGTCGCATACGATAATGACTCTCCTAGTGACAACGAAGCCGGACCATCGACGTCTAACGGCGGCCAAAACTACACGAATGTGAGATAATTCGTCGCCATCCTCCTGCGATTGTTTCCATCTTTCTGGCTTTTATTCCGCGTCGGATAGGACAAATCAACGAAGCCAAGCGCTAAAGCCTCTTCTGAAGGTATGGTTTGGGTGCATTTCTGTTCCTCGAATGCTCATGTTTCTCGCAAGGACGGCGCATACCTAAATCGCAAGTCATCATCAAAAGGCCGACCATCAGCCATAAAACCCATAGTCTACGTGCACATGTCTCAGACGACCTGACAGAACACGCGCGCCCAGAAGTTGCCAGCTCTTCCCGAGATGGTTCTGTGGACGTGTCTCGTCCCAGTCCATCGGAAGAACCTCAGGATGAGCTTCATCGGATCCGAAGTCTGCTACAACCTCCACCTATCCCAGATGTCCCAGATTGGGGTATTCCTGCAGAATCCTCGGAACCCTGTGACCCTGTGCTGCGGGTACGTCGTGTGTTCATCCTGACATCGCTGCCACCTCATAGCTCTGCTTGCCGCAGACGAAACTGGCGCAATTCTCTGCGCTCAAAAACGACCCTGTGAACCCCAAACACTTCAACGACTCTCTCATGTCTAATCGGTCCTTTCGAAACCCACATCTATATACCAAGCTTGTCGAGTTCGTGGATGTGGATGAACGCGCGACGAATTTTCCCAAGGATATTTGGGATCCGAACGATGTCAAGCCTGATTGGTTTGCGCATCAAATTGGTATGTTGGATCCTCTTTCTTTCGACGATATCACATTCATGCCATCTTCATCTGTCCCTTTCGCTTGCTTCTGTCCTTTCTCGGACCAAACCCTCTTGCACTGCTTTATTTTATTCTCGTCTCTGCGCTATTTCTCTTGGCCCACACTCTTCTTTCTGCACGGGCGCACCTCTTCCACTCTCCGGGCTGCAACTCGTGGGTCCGACAATTCAAAGCGGACGCGCAGAAAGAGCAATCCGAGAGACAATCTGCTTCCCAGACTCCCGGGAAACGCAGTCATATCAACTTCTCGTCTGCGAAAGACAAAGAGAGTGTGTCGAAAAGGGGCCGATTCCAACCTTACGGCTCGTCTGCGTTGGGAAAGGATCTGGGCTCGGGCGCTCGACCGAAAACGCGATGGGGGCCATGATGTCCTGTTCTTTCTATCTTATCTACCTTTCTCTTCAATGTAACAGGGATTTTGTGATAATGACGCGCAGCTTCTGACATCAGCGAAATAAGGCGGATGCAAGCAAGACATTTAATTAATTGTTGAGCTCCGTTGTAAAAGAAGACGCCCGAGGGGTTGTGAAAAGTTTATTTTCACAACCCCTCGGGCGTCTTCTTTTAAATTGCGGATTATTCAATTTTCCTGGTCTTCTTCGAAATCGCTCGAGGTAAACGTACCTTGCATTCAGAATAGCAGATGGGCTGGCGGGATAACAAGCGATCATATCCGCACTCATGTGGGCGGCTCGTTCCTTGGACCAAACTGACAATAACTCCACCTGCTATAAACCCCTCTCTCCTCTCCGTCCTTTCTTAACCTCATACCACCACCATCTCGCCCAATTTCGCCTTACACCAGCTTCAATCCCAACACCTAACAATAACATGTCGGCGCTCATCCCGACGAGCTCTATCCTCAAACTCGCCTTGGCCGGGGGTCTCCTCGCTTTCCGCCCAGGCGACAGAGGCCCTATGGGCAAGGAGCAGAAGGCGGGCGTCGCCCTCCTCGCCGGTGCTGCTGGGTTCGCCGTCGCGCCTACGATTTACCAGCTCGCCCACGGCCTCCGTGGGCCTGCGACGGTGCCCGCCAAGGTGGATCTTGTCCACCTCAGGCCCGCCCGCCCGAAGGCTACCGGCACCCGCCGCCCTGCGGGTGAGCCCACGAAGACGAAGACCTGGGGCCCGGAGGCGGGTGCGGGCGGGAAGCCCAGGAACGCGGTGTTTGCGATCGCGGTGTGCGTGTTGGTTGCTGGCGGCGGAGCTGCCATGGTCCTCGGTCAGAGATCCGCTGCCTCGGCTGCGGGCGAGGATGGCGAGGAGCTCGACGATGTGGAAGATGTCCCCGCTGGTGGCGAGGACGCGGCGAGCGGTTCGGGTTAGTCGAGAGCTTGTTTGATGTGTCCTGAACTTACTCATCTTCCAACGCAGGTGGCGACTCTTCTGCTCCTGGCGATGGCGAGGACGCGGCGAGCGGTTCGGGTTAGTCGAGAGCATTTTTGATATGTCTGAAACTTGCTCATCTTCCAACGCAGGCGGCGACTCTTCTGCTCCTGGCGATGCTCCAGATGATCCCTCTGGCGTCGGCGATGAGTCGGGTTAGTTTTCCTTGAATCATCGTTGGTACTTCGCTTAACTCGCCTTCAGATACAGTATCCAACGACGCACATGCTTGCAATGGCGATGTGGGAGGTTCGCCTCCCCCTCCCCTCCTCCTTCGGAGACAGCCTCTGGCTCAGATGACGGCAACAAGGGCTGCGGTGTCTATGGCCTTGATTGGAAGGCTCTCTTCATCGCCCTGGCCGTAGTCGCCGCGTTCAAGAAGTACAAGGCGCTGCGTGCAATGAACGTGGACAAAGAAGATCTCGCCCGAAACAGTATCCGCCCGCCCAAGTTACTTCCAAAGTACAAGAATATTCATCGGCGTATCTTCGTGATGGTGCCAACGCCGGTCTCCTCGCCACCGCCTCCTGCGCTGCCTTCGCGTCTACGAAGCATTCAGCGATTTCGTCTCAGTTTGTGGATCTCGCTACGGTCGTGGACGACAAGGAGAAGCAACTCGCGCTTATCTACGACATCGCGATGCCCAGAATCTCTGCTTTCCCAGGACAGGTTGGGATGTGCGCCGGCGAATGTGTGCCCAGCGTCAAGGCCGCCGAGATGCCTTGGGAATGGGATGACGACCGGGAAAACCAGCCTCCTGTTGCGCTTCGCTTTGCCCTTTCTCCCGAAGAAGCACTGGATCAAATCATCGCGGCGGGCTCTGGGTCGCCTGTGGAGGAAGAGCCTGCAAAGTCTGCTTGGGGTATCGTCACTGGGACCAGATGGGGCTTTCGTCAAGCGCACTTTGGTCGTCGTTTTGGTTGCGGTTGTCGCCTATCTTTTCCTTACTATCGACCGCTTGAACGCCGCTATCGAAGACATCGATGAAGTAAATCGCCAAGTAAGTTTTCTCTTGCCTTTCTGAATCGATGTTTATCTGACCTTCTCCTATGATAGCAGGCCGTGAAAATGGAACAAGCCCCTTGCGACATCGAGGAAGAAGAAATCTATTACGACGCACCTTCTGAATCCACGGACGCGGACACTGAAATTGACACACCTGCGGACATTGCCTCCAACGCATCCATCACCGGAGAAGAAGTCGCGGACGAAGAGCTCACAGTCGAGGAGCCTGAGCAGACCATCCTCGCCGACATCGTTGCTGAAGTCAACGTCCGGAAGCGTTCCGTGTCGTCTCCTGCTATTTTCACCGGCCCCATCGAGGAAGTTGCACTCATTGAATTTATTTCGGTGCGTTCTTTTGGCTTTTTTTGAAACGTTGATTGCTGATTCAAACTCCTGTTGCAGCCCTCTAAGACTTTCCCTGACCACATGCCGGATATTGCGCCTGCTCCTCCTGCGGTTGAAGACCCTGCTTCAGCCTCAATTGCTCCTCCTGACATTGAGATCGCTCCTCCTACCCCAACCGTTCAGGAGCCCAAGGAGGTATTTCAGGAGACCCAAGAGGTCTTTGCCATCCCCGTTGTAGGCGAAGAACGGCCTCGTCGTCGCGTCCGCGGCGGACGTCGCAGCCATACTCGTACTGGGCACGGACGTGGAAATGGCCAAGCGGGTGGATCCTCTACGTTTATCTAAAGGACGAACAGCGACTCTTCTTCATCTTGTGTTTCTATCGGCTCTCAAGACGCGACGAATCTCGATTTTTGACTACTGTGGCCGGATGTTTGCTTGCGAATTTTGCCGCCCTCGAATGACCTCAATTACGGGTACAGGAGTGTCGATTGACTGACGAGTTTATCGATGCTCCTCCACTTCCGGTGGGGATATTATCTGACGAGATAATGTCCCTACCACACCATGCTCCCATTGCGAGGCTAGGGCGCTGACGAGCGTCCTTGCCTTGTTGTGGGAGCATGGTGTTCGGTTGTGCTATTGAAGGCGGCAGCGCTGACGAGTGCACGCCGCTTTCATTAGCACACCGAGGAAGAGGTCTTACCCTCAACGGTCATTCGTATATGGCGCACTCCCACCTCCCGCATCCGCACATCTCTTGGTCGTATATTCCACAAATCGGTTCAAACGCCTCCGAGCCACGCTTGTCTACTCCTGTCCCTTGCTGTCTGCCTTAAATCAATTGTCTGGAAGAATTTGCTCTTTTCTTGCGAAACGCAAAGTTACACTCGCCCTCATCTCTGGCTTTTTATTCTGAAATCATATATCCATATTTTCTAGATCACCATTTCTTTTCTCTCAATATTTTCATCATCGTTTCGTCTGCCTTTTTTTCCTGCCAGTGCCTCGTTTGATCTCCATTGTCCTGTCCTCGTCTTTATCATCTACTGTTTACCCGCCGTTTCTGTCAATGTATTACCGCCTCATGTAGCTTCTGGTCTGCGGTCGATGACTTCCATCATCAAAATTTTGATTCACTATCTATTCTTCATGGCCATTTTGTATCTACCGCATCATGTAGTGTCTTCGGTCAGCGGTGTTTTATATCCTGAATTTATACATCATTTCTCTTATGGTGTCGGAGCTGAGCGCTGAGCGCTCGCTGAATTTTACTACTTATGAATGTCAGAATATTTAAGGTTAAATATTGGGCAAGTCGGAATAAAAATAATAATAAACTCGCTTGAGCTTGAGCACGAGTTCTTGCACTGGAGTACACGTGAGAGTACGCAAAAAAATTTCCTTAGGATAATCGATTGGACTTCAGCTTCAAGCTTCAACGTTCAACTCGAAGCCCATTCTACTTAGGGCGTCCCCCACTTACTACCCCCCACCTCTGCCCAGCTTCATAGAGACCTGAAATATGGCCCATCTTTCTCATACACTGTCCCTTGATGAGTATACACTCATCATCAGTGAAATCGACACATGGGACCAAAAATCCCGATCTAGCGTTTTAAAGGTTTTGGCTCTAACATGTCGTTTCTTCGTTCCACTCTGTCAAAAACGATTATTTTCCCGCATCAAATATTCACCGTATAAAGTGGACACATTCCTGGACATCCTGTGCACTTCTCCGTATCTTGCAGATTATATCGGGCATCTTGACTTTCGCAGTTATACCGACACGGGCGATAACACAATCCGATTCCTCGACAAACTCAACAATTTACTATCCTTGTCCATTAAGACGTTTGGAGATGATTGGAAAGCCCTCGATCCCCAGTTATCCGATGCCCTTCTACGTCTCATATCATCTCCCAATCTTCGCTCTCTCCAACTTGACGGTCTTCGAAAATTTCCCGTACAGAGCCTTCTGAAATTGGGAAATTCCGGATACCTTGAAACCCTAGATATCCGTGAACTAGGAATAGATCTAGGCGATATTCTTACTGTGTCGACAACCCTCGATGCATCAAATTCATCCTCGACCATTATACAACTATCGAAACTCAAAGTGTTTACGGGCAGCGCCTCCGCTGTGAATGTTCTCATGGGTGGATCAAGCTCCCCTTGTCGTAATCCTCCGGTCTTCGATTTTAGTCGGATGCGAGAACTTTGTACAGAATGGTGCCATGGTGATGATGTGGTTGTAGGCAAGCTACTGATAGGCTGCGCGCCATTTCTTGAAGATCTGAAATGTACATGTGAGTATCTATCGACTGTAATTTTGGTTTGAAGAAAACTTATTTTTGGGCGCATAGTCCGATATGTGGGGTCAACTGTAGAAAACTTCAGCGGCCTGGCAGAAGCCATTTTGAAAGGACCATCTCAAACACTCCGAAGGCTGAGGTTCGATACCGGCGAGGTTCCAGTCATAACTTACAGGGACCCTTTCTATGGAATTGTCGCTGAACTGGGACAGCTTGCAGGCCAGACGAAAGGTCTCGAAAGCATCGAGATGGAGTTCTTTATCCGCCTCGACTTGAAGGACGATCCCTACGGTCCCGACAGGCTGTTCCAGGCTATCTTGCACAAATGCACGCCCCTCGATGATCTTTTGGCTGATCGAATTGCATTCCCTAAGCTGCGCTGTCTTTCGGTTCGCTTCGCCACACATCTGTACGATGGTACAAACGTTGTTGTCTATGATCCCGTCTTATGGCCGCAGCTCAGTGATGCCGCTCGTACGATCAAGCGGGACGTTTTTAAAAATGTGAAAGCTATTTCAACAATTAACTTTTCTTTCGATTTGGTCGGTTCATACAATTTGCATGATCATTGATACTGTAATAATTTAGTCATTCACTGTTCTTGCCTTACTATCTTCCGAAGTTTTGAATGTCGGATTCGGAATATCGAATACTTTGGTGTGATTTCCTGTCCAAGGACTCCAAGCGCACATGTTGGTACAACAGAAACACTAGATTACTGACAACAGCGATTCCACAATTTGCTTCCAGCCATTACAGATCTAAAACATAGACCATCTTTTTCGTCCAATTGTTTTTGATGAAATACACTCATCGTCCCCTTGCAGACTTGGATATCGGTTCGTATAGCATCGAACCCCAAGAATTAAGTTGTTCAAGCGCTTTTGTGCCATAGGACGAGACGATTCCCGTCCAGGTATTATAAACTCACACTGCTGCTTTGCTGCTGCCGGCCGATTGTCGTTGGGGGCTTGTTGGAGGCTATATGCACGTGAGGATACAACTTGATTGATTCCAGTGCTGGGCGTCTATACATAACTTGCTACCGACCACATCATGCAAATCTGAAACATGGCCCATATTTCTTGCCCATTCTCCCTCGATGAATATACACTCATCGTCAATGAAACCGACGCATTACCCTGGCGATCCCGCTGCCACGCTTTGAAGGCTTTGTGCTTAGCTCATAGTTCCTTCGTCCCACTCTGCCAAAAACGCTTGTATTCACGCATCGTATATTCGTCGAAGAAGGTGGACGCATTCCTAGACATCCTGTGCGATTCTCCTCATCTTGCTGGCTATGTCCGACATCTGGAATACTATGAATTCGTCGACGATTCACGCCTCCCAGTCCCAATCCCGCAGGGCAATGGCAATGCAGTCAAGTTTCTCGACGCGCTCCTCAATTTGCGTTCTTTGGCGATGATGGATGCGGAGTCGCCTCCAGGATACGATTGGAAAGCTCTGGACCCGCAGTTATCCCGTGCGCTTCTGCGTATCGTACTCTCTCCCGAACTGCGGTCTCTTCAACTGCATGGGCTGCGAAACTTCCCTATACGGGGCCTAGTGGGGCTGAGGTGTTCCGCGAACCTCACCACGCTTTCTGTGGGCGCCTTGGGGGTAGATCTGGAAACTCTGGATGTCTACTTCGATGGTTCCGGTTCCGGGTGTACCGGTGCACGGCTGGTGAAGTTCACTGCTGAGAAGGGCAGTGCCTCCGCGGTGCCAGTGCTCATGGGTGGAATCGCCGCTTCTTCTGGCAATCGCCCGGTCTTCGACCTGAACGGGCTGTCCATCGTTTCTACTGAATGGGGTGGAGGCCGTCTTTCGGACATGGGTCGTGTCTTGGTGGAGTCCGTGTCTCATGTTCAAGACTTATCCTGCGTATGTGAGTAGCCTTCGGTCTCCGTTTGAATATCAAATCATTTCTATCAAATCCTTACATGATATAATATACAGTGTCGAGAGATTCATTTGCAACTTTCTACGGTTTGGCGGTGTCCATTCTGAAAGGACCATTCAAGACTATCCGCAAGCTCAGGTTCCGTACCCGAGCCATCGCAGAAAATGAGGGAGATCCTTTCTACGGCAGCATCACGGAACTGCGACAGCTTGCGGGTCGGATGCCATCTCTCGACACTCTCGATATGTGCTTCCACATCTACACTAGGGATGTTGTTGACGCTCCGTGGAACCTCCCCAAGGCAATTGAGGACGCGCTCTTCCCGGCCTTCGATTATCTGCTTGCTGATGGGAGTGCCTTCCCGAAGCTGCGCTCGGTTTCCATCTGCTTCATGCTCTTGATTCTAGATGATTATTCTGTTGTTACTGGTGTTGTGGATCGGTTCAGGGCTTTCAATCGGTCGATAAAGGACAGAGTTTTGGAGCAGTTGGATGCCGCGTTGACGTTTGACTTTATTTTTGACATGTGTGTGCAGCCATCATTCTTAGATGCAAACGATGTATAAAGTATGTATGCATTATTGCCTAGTAATTGGATGATCGCAGTGTCTCGTCGCTCTCACTGAACGGGATCCAACAATTTGAGATTGAGATTTCGTGAAGCAATAGGGGCTCATTGCTGGAAGGGGACCAAGAAGGTGTCTTGATCAAAACTCCATTTAGCTGGGAACACTTAAGCGCCCAGGAGAAAGATCTTATCTGGGAAACGAAGGAGAATTCGGGGTCGACGAGTTGAACATGGAATCAGTGACCCTAGTGACCATACCGATACCCTCCGCACACATGTAAAAAATGCGCAGCCATGCTACTTGTCAGATAGGTTCAGAAGAATGGAATGCCAAAGAGTTACACTCGCCCTCATCTCTGGCTTTCTATTTTAAAATCATATATCCATATTTTCTAGATCAACATTTCTTTTCTCTCGATATTGTCATCATCTTTTCGTCTGCCTTTTCTCCTGCCAGTGCCTCGTTTGATCTCCATTTTCCTGTCCTCGTCCTTATCATCCAGAATTTACCCGCCGTCTCTGTCAATGTATTACCGCCTCATGTAGCTTTTGGTCTGCGGTCGATGACTTCCATCATCAAAATTTGATTCACTATCTATTTATTCATGGCCATTTTGTATCTACCGCATCATGTAGTGTCTTTGGTCAGCGGTGTTTTATATCTTGAATTTATACATCATTTCTCTTATGGTGTTGGAGCTGAGCGCTGAGCGCTGAATGTCACTATCGGAATATTTAACGTTGAATATTGGGAAAGTCGGAATAAAAATAATAATAAATATGGAGGCCAGCCGGCTGCAGCACTGCTGGCAGCCAACTCGCTTGAGCTTGAGCACGGGTTCTTGCACTTGAGTACATCGTGAGAGTACCAACTCGAAGCCCGTTCTACTTAGGGCGTCCCCCACTTACTACCCCCCACCTCTGCCCAGCTTCATAGAGACCTTAAAGATGGCCCATCTTTCTCATACACTGTCCCTTGATGAGTATACACTCATCATCAGTGAAATCGACACATGGGACCAAAAATCCCGATCTAGCGTTTTAAAGGTTTTGGCTCTAACATGTCGTTTCTTCGTTCCACTCTGTCAAAAACGATTATTTTCCCGCATCAAATATTCACCGTATAAAGTGGACACATTCCTGGACATCCTGTGCACTTCTCCGTATCTTGCAGATTATATCGGACATCTTGACTATCGCAGTTATACCGACACGGGCGATAACACAATCCGATTCCTCGATAAACTCAACAATTTACTATCCTTGTCCATTAAGACGTTTGGAGATGATTGGAAAGCCCTCGATCCCCAGTTATCCAATGCCCTTCTACGTCTCATATCATCTCCCAATCTTCGCTCTCTCCAACTTGACGGTCTCCGAAAATTTCCCGTACAGAGCCTTCTGAAGTTGGGAAATTCCGCATACCTTGAAACCCTAGATATCCGTGAACTAGGAATAGATCTAGGCGATATTCTTACTGTGTCGACAACCCTCGATGCATCAAATTCATCCTCGACCATTATACAACTATCGAAACTCAAAGTGTTTACGGGCAGCGCCTCCGCTGTGAACGTTCTCATGGGTGGAACGAGCTCCCCTTGTCGTAATCCTGCAGTCTTCGATTTTAGTCGGATGCGAGAGCTTTGTACAGAATGGTGCCATGGTGATGATGTGGTAGTAGGCAAGCTACTGATAGACTGTGCGCCATTTCTTGAAGATCTGAAATGTACATGTGAGTACCTATTGACTGTAATTTTGGTTTGAAGAAATCTTATTTTTGGGCGCATAGTCCGATATGTGGGGTCAACTGTAGAAAACTTCAGCGGCCTGGCAGAAGCCATTTTGAAAGGACCATCTCAAACACTCCGAAGGCTGAGGTTCGATACCGGCGAGGTTCCAGTCATAACTTACAGGGACCCTTTCTATGGAATTGTCGCTGAACTGGGACAGCTTGCAGGCCAGACGAAAGCTCTCGAAAGCATCGAGATGGAGTTCTTCATCCGCCTCGACTTGAAGGACGATCCCTACGGTCCCGACAGGCTGTTCCAGGCTATCTTGCACAAATGCACGCCCCTCGATGATCTTTTGGCTGATCGAATTGCATTCCCTAAGCTGCGCTGTCTTTCGATTCGCTTCGCCACACATCTGTACGATGGTACAAACGTTGTTGTCTATGATCCCGTCTTATGGCCGCAGCTCAGTGATGCCGCTCGTACGATCAAGCGGGACGTTTTCATAAATGTGAAAGCTATTTCAACAATTAACTTTTCTTTCAATTTGGTCGGTTCATACAATTTGCATGATCATTGATACTGTAATAATTTAGTCATTCACTGTTCTTGCCTTACTATCTTCCGATGTTTTGAATGTCGGATTCGAAATATCGAATACTTTGATGTGATTTCCTGTCCAAGGACTCCAAGCGCACATGTTGGTACAATAGAAATAGATTACTGACAACAGCGATTCCACAATTTGCTTCCAGCCATTACAGATCTCAAACATGGACCATCTTTTTCGTCCAATTGTTTTTGATGAAATACACTCATCGTCCCCTTTGAACCTGTCGTAAGAGTAATCCACTTATACTCTGTGCACGACCATTAGAAGATCACATCAATGGATTGTCGCTGTCTAACTATCATATCATAAAAGTATATTTACTATGCCAGGTGGTTGTGCGCGAGTCGCAGACTGTAAGTATTTGAAAATCCGATAACTATAGGAGGGAAAGCCAACGAGTGCAGACTTTGATCATGATATCGGTTCGTATACTACATCGAACCCCAAGAATTAAGATAAGATGTTTAAGCGCTTTCCAAGTATTGTAAACTCACACTGCTGCAGGCCGATTTCGTTGAGGGCTTGTTGGAGGTTATATGCACGTGAGGATACAACTTGATTGATTCCAGTGCTGGGCGTCTATCGCTTGCTACCGACCACATCATGCAAATCTGAAACATGGCCCATATTTCTTGCCCATTTTCCCTCGATGAATATACACTCATCGTCAATGAAACCGACGCATTACCATGGCGATCCCGCTGCCACGCTTTGAAGGCTTTGTGCTTAGCTCATAGTTTCTTCGTCCCACTCTGCCAAAAACGCTTGTATTCGCGCATCGTATATTCGTCGAGGAAGGTGGACGCATTCCTAGACATCCTGTGCGATTCTCCTCATCTTGCTGGCTATGTCCGACATCTGGAATACTATGAATTCGTCGACGATTCACGCCTCCCAGTCCCAATCCCGCAGGGCAATGGCAATGCAGTCAAGTTTCTCGACGCGCTCCTCAATTTGCGTTCGTTGGCGATGGTGGATGCGGAGTCGCCTCCAGGATACGATTGGAAAGCTCTGGACCCGCAGATATCCCGTGCGCTTCTGCGTATCGTGCTGTCTCCCGAACTGCGGTCTCTTCAACTGCATGGACTGCGGAACTTTCCTGTACGGGGACTGGCGGGGCTGAGGTGTTCCGCGAACCTCACCAAGCTTTCTGTTGGTGCCTTGGGGGTAGATCTGGAAACTCTGGATGTCCACTTCGATGGTTCCGATTCCGGCTGTACCCGTGCACGGCTGGTGAATCTCACTGCTGAGGAGGGCAGTGCCTCCGCGGTGCGAGTGCTCATGGGTGGAACCGGCGCTTCTTCTGGCCATCGCCCGGTCTTCGACTTGAACGGGCTGTCCATCGTTTCTACTGAATGGGGTGGGGGCCGTCTTTCGGACATGGGTCGTGTCTTGGTGGAGTCCGTGTCTCATGTTCAAGACTTGTCCTGCGTATGTGAGTAGCTTTTCAGTCTCCGTTTGAACATCAAATTTCTATCAAATCATTTCTATCGAATTCTTACATGATATAATATACAGTGTCGAGAGATTCGTTTGCCACTTTCTATGGTTTGGCGGCGTCCATTCTGAAAGGACCATTCAAGACCATCCGCAAGCTCAGGTTCCGTACCCGAGCCATCGCAGAAAATGAGGAAGATCCTTTCTACGGCAGCATCACGGAACTGCGACAGCTTGCAGGCCAGATGCCATCTCTCGACACTCTCGATATGTGCTTCCATATCTACACTAGGGATGTTGTTGACGCTCCGTGGAACCTCCCACATGCCATTGAGGATGCGCTCTTCCCGGCCTTCGATTATCTGCTTGCTGATGGGAGTGCCTTCCCGAAGCTGCGCTCGGTTTCCATTTGCTTCATGCTCTTGATTCTAGGTGATCCTCCTGTGGATGAGGAGGTTGAGGATCGGTTCAGGGCTTTCAATCAGTCGATCAAGGACAGAGCTCTCGAGCGTTTGGATGCTGTGTCGATGTTCAACTTTTCTTTTGACATGTGTATGCAACCGTCAATATTGAGTGCAGACGATGCATAAAAGTACTTGTGTATTATCACCCAGTAATTGCATGTGATCGCAGTATATCGTCGCTCTCACTGAGTGGGATCCACCATTTAAAGTTAAAGCGACAGACGTCTTGACAAATGCCATAGCTGATTCAGTGTAACCTTGATCGCTGATATGCCTGTGAGGGGATTGCGGAAACGACCGACCCTAGTAGAAACCTATCTCGGAAGTGATGGACACTGGGCAGACCACCGAATTTTCCAGCGAAAAGCTGAGAAATAGGGGCTCATTGCTGGAAGGGGAACAAGAAGGTAGATCCTCTCGCGTAGTTAACGCATTCCCGGGCGTCTTGATCAAAACTCCATTTAGCTGGGAACACTTTAAGCGCCCAGGAGAAAGATCTTATCTGGGAAACGAAGGAGAATTCGGGATCGACGAGTTGAACATGGGCTCAGTGAGGCTCAGTGGTTCTAGTGATCATACATACCCCCCGCACACATGTAAATGCGCAGCCATGCTGCTTGTCAGATAGGTTCAGAATGGAATGCCAAAGGTAAGTATATATATTTTTACGGCTTACCTAGGCTCAGACAGCTATATTTACGTTGATCTGAGGTGGTCCTAAATAGAAATGAATTGCTGCGAGTTCTTGGCAAGTTCTTGGTCATATTCATGTTGCAGCGAGGCTGAGCGAGTACATCATGTTCTGACAGCTACTCATGACAATTTGATCTCACGCTGTCTGTTGGCTATGATCTACTCAGGTAACTCAGCGATGTGTTGGTGGTGGGGGCTGGTGGGGGGTGACTCTATAAATTCGAATACGGGAGACTAGACTCGGGAGGTTCGCTGTGTGGTTAAGTTATCCAGGAGTTATCCCAAAGTTTTGCCAAAAGTTATACGAAAGCCAAATGTGACGGATCGCTAGCGACCTCACAGCACGACTCTTTATCTTATCTTATCTTATTGACTTAGAACTTTTTATTTGTTTCTTTCGTTTTGTTTACACTCCCCACTCTCTCCATATTCCGAAAAACCTTATGTTTAAAAACTATCTAGTTATGACGTATTAGACATCCGTAGAGTATTTAAGGCCGACTTGGTGTACGTAGATAGTCGGCCTGGAATTCAGCTCTTCAACTGTCTTTTGGGTTCTCGTGTGGCAAGACTCGTGGGAACACGCCTTGTCACATATTTTTGACAAGAGAGAATCGGTTCGATACTCTACGGGAACACCCCGAGCTTACTTATCTAACTTCGTCGACGACGTCGAGCCTTGGATAACCCCGGTCTGATCAACCAGGACTTCCAGGTGAGTAGTCAATTAATTAAAAACCCTAACTTTATTTTAGCTTTTGCTGTGCTGTGATGGCAGTGAGACGAGGGCGCTCGCAGTCTAAGCAGCCAATTACCCCTAGTGTTGAGGGGTTGGGACCGATCGAGGAAGTCGGCGGTGCCCAGTCGAAGGACAGTGTTGTCCATCCCGGTGCGGCCACACCCGCGGCAGGCGGCGTCGTGGGCACCAACTCGATAACAGCCGCCCAGGGAGGCGCGCGTGATGATGTGATGGGTGACGACCCTCACAGTTCTGAAAATAGCCGTGGTGCGTCTGAGAACGACCGTCGGTTGGAGGAGCCGCAGCCTGGAGGGCGGGCCCCGTTGAGTAATAGCGCTGATCAAAGCCAAGGTCAGGTAGTACGTACTGAGGAATTTGTTAAGGCCATGGAGGCCGTCGCGGAAAGTAAACAGCAGGTGGGAATGTTATTACCACTTATGAATCAAATATTGGTTAGATTAGAAGCTCTCGAGGGAAAGAGAAACACACCTGAGAGAGAGGACAGTCCAGATGAGACTGTGTTCCATGATCTTGTGGACACAGACAGTGAGTCTGAGAATATGGGTAAGATTTCCTCGAAGGGGAAAACGATCGATCCCGCCGAATGGGGCAATGTTGGAATCTCTGAGCATGAATTGAACACCGAGGCCAGAGGGTTCGATTTGCTGAGTTAACGCGGGAAAACGAGAGGCTTGAACACTCCGTGAGAGATCAGCCGCCGCATCAGACGCCCAAGACAAGGGGGACCGAAGAGCGCGCGGACAGGTTTAATATCCATGAAGAACGTATGAGTAAATTGTTCAAGGAATGGCAAAAGGAAAAGGAAAAAGCGGATCAGTTTAATAAGCGCCGGGATGAGCAGATTTCACATACCGAGCGCATTTCCGATAGTCCTATGTCTAAGGAATTTGAGAAATTTATATTGCAAGGAACTTCGACGCCTAAGAATGCGCCGCGAACTTCGGGTACATTATTACCGAGCGCGCAATTGACGCCGGATAGCATGGTAGGGCGCTTGTTAAATGGCAGAGTTGGGAGGAATTTATTAGAGGAAATAGGTGCTAAGCAGGCTCCTCAGGGAAGAGAGGCCCATTTCTCTAGCAACCTTTACAACCCTCCTGAACAGCCCACGGCTTTGGCACCCAGCCGTTTCCGTGCGATCATGCCGACGACGCCGACAGTTTATCATGGCGATGCAGATGCGATCAAATATACGACGTATGTCATGCAGTGTAGGCGCTTCTGTATCGAAGCTTGTTTGCCGCCAGAGGAACAAGTTATTCGGTGCGGGGATTACTTGCAAGGTAAAGCTGCGAAATATTTTACGACTATGGTTATGCTTAGCGAGACGTTGTTCGCCTTGGAGGACTTTTTCAAAGGTCTCTACGACTACTGTTTCCCGCCGGATTACCGGTTGAAGCAACGTCGGAGACTGGACAATTTGACTCAGGGCTCGATGACGGTCAAGGCTTTTGCAGCCGAGGTCAGCTTATTATTCAGGGTTATTGGTACTTCCAATGAACAGCAACGAGTTGATAAATTATGGAATGGTCTGAGAACAGAACTACAGACTGCTCTTTGGAAGGAAGGTTTAGATTTCAAGGAGGCTTCTTGGGACGAAGTCGTGGCTGTCGCGACGCGGCACGAAATGGCCGATATGATGGAGAGAAATCGTAAGGAATATAGCGATAAATCTCGCGATCATAAGGACACTTCGCGTAGCAAAGGTACTTCGAACCGTGATAATAACAAGTCATCTGAGAGATCTTCTGATGGGACCAGGAATGGGTTCAAGGGTAATAAATATCAGAAAGATGGTAATACTGGTAGGAATGGTCACCATTCTTCTTACAGCAAATCCGGAGATGGTCAGAATAAATCTCATGGGAATAATAGTGATATTAAGAGTACTACATCGAAGTCTACTAACGACTCTGCGGAAATCCGGTGCTACGGTTGTGGTAAGACTGGACACATTGGACGTAACTGTCCTGATAGGCAGTCGGTTAAGTCCCCGGGTGCTAAGAAAGGACCACCAGGCGCTCGCGCGTTCAATGTAGATTTGATTACCGAAACCGAGGAGCAGCTAGCTTCCGTCACCGGGCCGGAGTCCACGACCGAGCAGCCTGGCGAAGCCGCGACGTACTACATGTCTGTTGAGAGTTCTATGGCTGGTGCGGTGTTTGACGAGGCTACTGAAGCGGTGAGTTGGGATAGTGGTGTATGCGCGATGGATGTGGGAGATGCTGTACGCATTTTGGCGGATGATGACAGGTCGGGGGATCAAACCCGGCTGGGATCACCTCTGTGCGATGTTATTCAGCGCTCCTTGAACCTCGCGCGACCTTTTCCTGGCGATCCAGTAACTGAGGGTATGGAGTCTGAACGATTCCTTGTTTATGAAACGGATAATGGGAGCCATTTGGCTATATTGGATAATGTTACATTGGCTGATGAGTTGTTACCGCGTTCAGCGGCTGAGCGAGACGATTTCTTGGTTGGACGTTGGTATGCCATTAAATGTGCACAAAGGAATAAACTGGGGGTTACTTTGCAGCCACGCTGGTTTAAGCGTAGGCGTCAGTGGGATTACTATGCGATGAACGCAGCCTGGAGGCTTGAGTGTGGCAGGCCCTTCTCTGAATACTTGGCTTGGTCCAAGAGGGATAAGCAGGCTTTGGAATTAAGATATATAGTGTTCCGATTGCCAGATAGTGAAGTGTATGTAGTCAGGGATCGGTATTTGAGTGTTAGCTTCGAGATTTCAGCGCGTTTGGTACAGGATTCACGATTTGATATTGCTGTATGGTTCAGACGGCAATTGCGTAGGTGGCTCATTGTAGTCCATGATCCTGATTTCGACTACACCGGATTATGGCGTCTTTTCGGTTACGAAAATCCGGAGGGCGAGTCTGAGGAAGACGAAGATCAGGTTCCAGACTTGTTAGATTATTCGGATTCAAGCGATGACGAGTTTGAAGACTCTGATTCAGATGAATGGGATGAATTCGATATATTCAGTAGCTATGATAACAGTGATGTTCAGGAACATAAAGTAGTAGAAATGGGAGATTGGTCCATCTTTGAAGACTATAATAAATGGGATCTACCTGCTTCGGCTGGAATGGCAGTTGCGCAAACTGATAATGATACTTTGCCTTCGGTAATGAGGACTGCAGCAGTAACTAAGGATCCATCGCGCGTTGTGCCTAATTATATTACTGTAGTGGTTCATGTTAATGGAGAACCTGCACGGGCGCTTATTGATACGGGGTCTTTGTGCGACTTTATGTCGTCGTCGTTTGCAGATCAATTAAAGGTTAAGAAGGAAGAGTTAGCTACTCCCCTTACTGTGCAATTGGCAGCATTAGGATCTAGGACCAAGGTGAATTACAGAGCTACAGTGGATTTCAAGTACCAGGGTATTAACGAAAGTCGCTCATTTGATATTATGAATTTACCGAACCATGACCTCATATTAGGAACGCTGTTCTTATATCAGCATAGAGTTATGGTTGGATTTAATGATACATGAGTTGTCATCGGGAGTAATACGGCCTTGCCGATCAAGGGATCAACAGTGCGTACCCTTGCTTCGAGATCAGCGGTGCTTCGTGAGCTTAATCTTGAGGAAGCGCGTCAATACCTTAAGAGTTTAGCTGAGCCGTTGTGTAAAACAGCCACGGAAACAGAATTGCCTCCGTTAAGGGCGATCAATCATTGAATTGATTTGATCGACGATGTGATGCCTAGGGTCTGCATCAGAGCGCTCGAGGGGACTTCGGAGAGGGTAGAAGACGAGGGATGAGATATGGATGTAACCCTATCCTAGGGAAGCAGTATATGGGTGCTCAGCCCGAACCAAGTGCGCTGTAAGGCAGCCGCCTATGCCGACATGTTACCCTTGACGGGGGTCAGGTAACCCATGACTGGGGCCGTGTTACCCAGGGCGGGGGTCCTATCACCCAGGTCAGGGAGCGAGACAGCTGGTCATGGCTAGCAGGGTTGTAGATCCTCTACGAAGGTGTTGTGGTTCAGGTCAAAGGTTATATCATAAGGAGAGAGGCTGCATGGTGGCAACCTCAACTACAGGACATGTGACTATCATGTGACTACCATGTGATCTACAGTCCTCTGTACAAGTACCTAAGTATCCAGTCGTCACAGTGCCCCCCACTTGTCCAGAGGGCATGTACTCTAATGGAAAAAAGCATAAAACATATAGGTAAAAATAGAAAGAAAAATGAATCACAATGGCCCCCCAAATTAGGCCAAAAGAATATAAAGTAAAAATTTTGGGAAAAATAAGCAAGAAAATAAAATAAGAGAAAAAGGAAAAAATTTGGTTCCCAAATTCTCTAACCTTCCAAGGTAGATCTACAAGAGATCAAAGAGGGAATAGAGGATGGCTTCCTAACTCTAGATAGGAGAGTCAACCAATCCTAAGGCATCCTTCAAGAGCTAGAGCAAAGCTCTAGACTAGCTCTACAGATCTAGAAGTATCTGAGAGGATACAAAGGATAGCTTCCCTGCTCCATATAGGAGAGTCAGCCACTCCAGCATCCTAGAGGAGCTAGGGGCATAGCCATAAGGTAGCTCCTCCAAGGGATCATAGCCTGATCCCAGACATAGGGATAGATAGGGTAATAGGAGGAGGCTAGGCCTCCTCAGGACCCATGGTCCTACCCCCTACCCCTGCCCCCCACTTCTTTCGGTGTGCAGGCCAGACAGCGGGCATAGGATGAGGCATGTCTAGGAATGGGCAGCTAAAGAAGTACGGAGGAAGAAAAAGAGGAAAAGAAAATCCAGGGCCACAGAGTGGAAAGAAAAAGGAAAGGACAGAGTAGACTCTGGCAGGTGGAAAGAAAAGCAAAAAAAAGGGATAAGAATGGAAAGAAAAAGGGCCCACTGGTCAGGATATGCTAAATGAGCTCAGCAGGAGGGAAGGAAAGCCTAGCACGTTCGAAACTTCGTCGTTTTGCGCGTATAAGGGCTTGAAAGATGCGTCTTCGCAATCGTAACAGAGCCAAAAAATTTGCGTGGAAAACGGAGCAGCCGTTCCGGAGATATAGGCCAATCCTCATTGAAGGGTAGGAAGAGGAGGAAAGGGGATGGTAAATTCGAATGTGCATCGTTTCATGCGAGTAAGGGCTTGAAAGTTGCGTCTTCGCAAACGTTACAAGTTACAAAAAACCGCATGAGAATCGAAAGCATCGTTCCGGAGATACGGGCCAATCTTTCCTGAAGGGTAGGAAGAGGAGGAAAGGGGATGGTAAATTCGAATGTGCATCGTTTCATGCGAGTAAGGGCTTGAAGGTTGCGTCTTCGCAAACATTACAAGTTACAAAAAACCGCATGAGAATCGAAAGCATCGTTCCGGAGATACGGGCCAATCTTCCTGATGATGAAGTTGGAAGGAATGATGAGGAGTGGATGATGTCCCAGAATATTCCACTGAATAGATCGTCATGTTCTTGAGCTCGATAGAACCGGAGAGTCGAGGTGAATACAAATCCGAAGCCTCCAGGAGGGACCTGCCATGGTTGCCAAGAGCGAACTTAGTCTCAGATCAGAGCACTGAAATGAGACATATGGTCCAGTTCACTCAAATTTCGTTTGTTTGGCCTGCGCAGGGGCTTATTCGACGCGGCCTGCGTAGCCTAACACGCCGCAAAAATTTGCTAAGGGATCGGATGTCTGGTTCTTGAGAAACGGCCAAATCTTCGCTCTAGTGATAGAGATGGAGGGAAAGGAGGAAGATGGGCCCCCCAGAGTGTTCCACTGGTCAAAACAGGGTGAGCTGGGTGTCGTTAGAACCGGACAAAGAAGGAAAAGTCGAATCCCGAAGCAGAATAGGGCTAGAGGCGATGGAAGCCAAAAGAGAACGAAATTTCGGACCAGAGGTCCAAAATAGACAAAAGTGCACTCCTCATCGAGAATTCCAAAGATTCGCTCGAGCAGGGGCTTGAAAAATGCGCCCTGCGCGGCCCAGCACAGCGCAAAAAGCCGCGAAGCAACCGCAGGTCCGGTTCTTGAGTTATAGTCCAATATGCATTGAAGGTACTGATCAAGGGGGAGGAAGAGGTAATGGGCCCCCCAGAATGATCTACTGCATAGAATTGGACGTTCTTGCACTCGTTAAAACCGGGCGAGCAAGGCGAGCTCGAATCCAAAAGGATATTGCGAGTCCATGAGCTGGTTGCTGAGATCGAGCGAAATTTCTGGACAGAGCTCCGAAATGGGCCAAGGAATTTTACTTGTCCAAATAGCCATCGTTCTCCACATTCAAGGGCTCAAAAAAAGCGGCTTGAGGAGTAGAAACAAACACAAAAATAACCGACAGGTTCTGAAGAGCTGATCTGGATATATTGCCCAATCTCTGCCCAAGGTAGAAAGTATGGGACAGGGAGAAGGAGATCAGGCATCTCGGAACATTCTACTGTATAGAATTCGACGTTCTTGAGCTCGTTAGAACCGTATGAATGAGTCGAGCTCGAATCCAAAAAGAGCTAACGAATTGAAGCAGTAGTTGTTGAGATCCGGAATGAAGTGACTCTAGAGAGCCCAAATGACTGAAAGGGCAGAAGTCGGTTGAATGTCGCTCGTTCTCGTCGCGCAGGGCATCGTTAGATGCGTATAAGCGAGCTCTTGAGGCCTCAAAAAACCGCGGGTCAATCTGAGCAGTTTTCACAGAGATATGAGACAATCTCTGGTCATAGGATGATCAAGAGAGAGCCAGTGTAGATGGCAAAGTCCCAGGATGATCTACTGCTCGGAATCTAATGATCTTGGCTCATTAAAACGGGACGGATGAGTAGATCTCGAATCCAAATCCGTTTATGAGTAGACTCCGCGGTTGATGAGAATGAATTGATGTCTCATCAGGAGGCTGAGATGACTGTAAAGTCATAGCTCGGGCGATACACAACGGTTTGGAACGTTCAAGGGCGCTTTCGAACGAGGCGAACAAGGGCTTTCCAGCGCAAAAAACCGCGTAATGATAGACTAAGCGGTTGAGGAGATATGGCCCAACTCTGCTCAGAACAGGAGCAATGGAGGAGCATGAGGACATGCCAGTATTTCGGAAGGTTCTCCTGTTGGAATGGGATGATCTTGGGCTCGATAGAACCGGACGGATGAAGCGAGCTCGAATCCGAAGAGATCACCCAGATACGGGCAGTTGTTGATGAGAACGAATTTGGTTTCACATCAGGAGACCAAAATGTCTCAAAGGCCATACCTCGCTTGGAAATCGCTTGCTAGACACGCGCAGGGCCTCGTTGGAAACGCCTTGACAAGCGCGACGGAGCGCAAAAACCCGCGCGACAATCCGTGGACTGGTTGAGGAGAAGCGGATGAATCTCTGTCCTCAGAGTAGGAACAGCAGGGGAGGAGGACATCGAAGATTTGGAGACATCGTCCGCTCGGAATTCGATGATCTTGAGCTCGCCAGAACTCGACGGATGAGCTGAGCTCGAATCCGAAGAGACCTTGAGTATCCGAGGTCTGGAAGGCGAGAACGAATGGATTTCGTCTCAAGACATCGAAATGTCTCATTTGTGTCTCATCATCCGCTTCTCACTCAAAAGTGGAACATTTGGGGCGATTAAAGGCGCATTTGATATCGATTTAACAAGCTCCACAAGCAGCAAAAAAATGCTTGATAATCCATGGAACAACTGAGGAGAAACAGATGAATCTCTGTTCTTAGACCAGGAACAGAGGAGCATGAGGACATGCAGAGATTTCGGAAGCTTCTGTGCTCGGAATTCAACGATCTTGGGCTCAAAGAACCGGGCGAATGAGACGAGCTCGAATTCAAAGAGATCATAATTGTCCGAGGTCAGGAAGGCGAGAACGAATTGATTTCTCTCAAGACATTGAAATGTCTCATCATCCGCTTCTCACTCAAAAGTGGAGAATCTGAGGTGATTGAAGGCGCATTCGATATCGATTTGATAAGGCCCACAAGCAGCAAAAAACCGCTTGGCGATCCATGGAACGGTTGAGGAGAAACAGATGCATCTCTGTTCTTAGACCAGAAACAGAGGAGCATGAGAACATGCAGAGATTTCGGAGACTTCCTGGGCTCGGAATCCAACGATCTTGGTTTTGAAAGAACCAAACGGATGAGACGAGCTCGAATCCGAAAAGATCTTGATGGTCCGAGGGTTGGAAGGCGAGAACAATCGATTTCATCTCAGGACATCGAAATGTCTCAGCATCTGTTTCTCACTCAAGAGTGGAATGTTTGGGGTGATTAAAAGCGTATTCGATATTGTCTTGACAAGCTCCACAAGCTGCAAAAAACCGCTTGGCGATCCATGGAACGGTTGAGGAGAAACAGATGAATCTCTGTTCTTAGACCAGGAACAGAGGAGCATGAGGACATGCAGAGATTTCGAAACTTCCTGTGCTCGGAATCCAACGATCTTGGGCTTGAAAGAGCCGGACGGATGAGACGAGCTCGAATCCGAAGAGATCTGGATGGTCCGATGTTTGGAAAGCGAGAACGAATCGATTTCGTCTCAGGACATCGAAATGTCTCATCATCTGTTTCTCACCCAAAATGGGTCGTTTGGGGCCTTCAAGGGCGCGTTTGATATCGCTTCGACGAGGGCTACAAGTCGCAAAAATCCGCTTGTCGATCCATGGAGTGGTTTGGGAGATATGGGGCCATCAATCCAACCAGTATCATCATCTTCCCTCCAAATCATCATAAGTCCAATTCCAGAGGAACTCCTTGGCTGAAGAGCATTCCTAGGACCAGGGGGAAGGTGGAAAGGGGTGAAGGGCATAGCAAAAAGGTGAAGGGAGAGCATAAAAGGGTTTTGGGCCCAATGCAAGTAGGGACATATCCAAGCCAGCTGGCAGGAGAGTCAACCCAACCTGGATCAGAGAGGAACCTCAGACATGAGTAGGGACCATCACAGACAGTCAACCCAGATCCAAGGGGAGAAGGGAGGATGTAGAATCCAACCCAAGTAGGGACTACTCCATGCCAGCTAGCAGGAGAGTCAACCCAACCTGGATCAGAGAGGAACCTCAGACATGAGTAGGGACCATCACAGACAGTCAACCCAACCCAGATCCAAGGGGAGAAGGGAGGATGTAGAATCCAACCCAAGTAGGGACTACTCCATGCCAGCTAGCAGGAGAGTCAACCCAACCTGGATCAGAGAGGAACCTCAGACATGAGTAGGGACCATCACAGACAGTCAACCCAACCCAGATCCAAGGGGAGAAGGGAGGATGTAGAATCCAACCCAAGTAGGGACTACTCCATGCCAGCTAGCAGGAGAGTCAACCCAACCTGGATCAGAGAGGAACCTCAGACATGAGTAGGGACCATCACAGACAGTCAACCCAACCCAGATCCAAGGGGAGAAGGGAGGATGTAGAATCCAACCCAAGTAGGGACTACTCCATGCCAGCTAGCAGGAGAGTCAACCCAACCTGGATCAGAGAGGAACCTCAGACATGAGTAGGGACCATCACAGACAGTCAACCCAACCCAGATCCAAGGGGAGAAGGGAGGAATCCCAGGTCAGAGACCCTCTAGGTGAAGTCCGCGGTGCCCCCACCATTGTGATGCCTAGGGTCTGCATCAGAGCGCTCGAGGGGACTTCGGAGAGGGTAGAAGACGAGGGATGAGATATGGATGTAACCCTATCCTAGGGAAGCAGTATATGGGTGCTCAGCCCGAACCAAGTGCGCTGTAAGGCAGCCGCCTATGCCGACATGTTACCCTTGACGGGGGTCAGGTAACCCATGACTGGGGCCGTGTTACCCAGGGCGGGGGTCCTATCACCCAGGTCAGGGAGCGAGACAGCTGGTCATGGCTAGCAGGGTTGTAGATCCTCTACGAAGGTGTTGTGGTTCAGGTCAAAGGTTATATCATAAGGAGAGAGGCTGCATGGTGGCAACCTCAACTACAGGACATGTGACTATCATGTGACTACCATGTGATCTACAGTCCTCTGTACAAGTACCTAAGTATCCAGTCGTCACAGACGAAGAGAAGGTTTATCCTTGGCGACCGGCTAGGTGTCCTGAAGCATTTATGGATCAATGGATTGAGAAGCGAAGGGCATACATTAATACAGGTAGATGGAAAGTAACGAGCAGTAGGAATTCGGTGCCAATGATGTATATTCCCAAACCAAGTAAAAATGGGGAACCACCGAAGCTTCGCACTGTAATAGATCTGAGAGCGCGTAATGCGAACACTAAGAAGATGGCTAGTCCTTTGCCAGAAATCGAAGGTATCATGCGACGCGTGTCTTTGAAACCTTATCGGACGCTTCTGGATATGAAAGACGCATACGAACAGACGCGCGTGGAACCTCGAGATGTGTGGAAAACAGTGTTTGCGACCCCAAATGGTAACATGGTTAGTAATGTACTCCAGATTGGTGACATTAATGCGCCGGCGACGCATCAGAGTTCCATGAATCATATCTTCTCGGAACATATAGGAAGATTTATGGACGTGTACTTGGACGACATTGTGATTTATTCGGACACTCTTAAGGAACACATTGAGCACGTAAAAATTGTATTGGATATATTGAAGAAGGAAAAGTTCTATTTGTCTGAAGGTAAACTTGAATTTATTGCCAACCGTGTTAAGATCCTTGGCCGAATCGTGGCACCTGTAGCTGCTAATATTATACATGAAATCTGGGTAGTTACCCAAAGGTGAGCATTTATCCCTGGTGGTAGTTACCCAGAGGGGTCTTCAGAGCACGGGATTGGCTAGTTCTTGTAGGGGGGCCGGGAGGGTGGATCAGTGGCTTATGATGGAGCGGGTGATGGTATTTAATGCCGTGCATGCCGTGGGGGGTGGCGGGATGGGTCCCGACGGTCAGGGCACCGTGGATGGGGGCGGGCGCTGGGCGGGCGCTGGGGGCGCAGCCTAACATATGTAAACAATGCAGGATTTGATGCTCGGGGGGCCGCGCTCGCTGTAGGGCGGCATCGGGGGCGTTTTCGAGCGGGAAAAAAAGGCGGTATGTATATAAATAATGTACGGACCTAATGGACCTGTTTCCCCGCGTCGGGGAGGGCGGGAAGGGGTGGATTCAGCAGGGGCTTATGGATGACGCTCTATATTTAGCGGGCAATATCTAATTTTAGATTTATTAGCGCGGGCGCCTGCTCGCGTTTTCCGTCGCTTTTCCTCATTTTCCTTGCATTTTACATGATATATGATATCGATTTAATTAAAAGATGCTACTACAACACCAAATATACTAAATTTAAGGATAATAGACGGAAAGGCAGAGATAGGACGAGCAAACGCTCGCCCTCGCTTCGTAGTCGCGGTCCGCGCCATCCTCACCGTCGGTCGTCCGCCCTGCTCGTTGCTCGCCGTCCTTGCGCTGGGTCCGTCGTCCGTGGTCCGTCACGCTCGCTGCTCGTCGCCTTGACCGTCGTTCGCGCTCGCTAGCCGTCCGCCGTGCTCGCTGGCCGCCGTTCGTGCTCGCTGCCCGTTTGTGGTGCTCGCTGGCCGCCGTTCATGCTGGCTGCCCGTTCATAGGGCTTGCTGGCCATCCGGTGTGCTGGCCGCCCGTTCGTGGTGCTCGCTAGCGGTCCGCGGTGCTCGCTAGCCGCCGTTCGTGCTGGCCGGCCGTCCGTGGAGCTCGCTAGCCGCCCTTTGTGCACGCTGGCCGTCGTGCTGGCTGGTCGTCCGCCGTCCTGGCTGGCCGCCGTCCGCGCTGACTGGTCGTGCGTCGCCCTCGTCGTCGTCCACCACGCTCGCCGCAGCGGTCGTCGTCGTTCATGCCGTCCGTTGTCCCTTATCCGTCATGGCCGTCCGTTATCCGTCATGGCCGTCCGTTATCCGTCATGGCTGTCCGTTATCCGTCAAGGCCGTCCCTTATCCGTCAAGGCCGCCGGCCGTCATCCGCCCCGCTGTTAGCCCACCGTCCGTCGCACTCGCCAGCCATCGTGCTCGCCGGTGGCATGGCCTGGCGGCTGCAGGCGCGAGGCGGGCCTGTACCCACCCGCATCTCCCTTCCGCCCGTCCGCCACCTAGCATGCATTCGGCGCCTCTCCCGTACACCTGCCCTCGCTCGCCGTCCGTCGTGGTTGCGCTGCTCGTCGACCGCGGTGCTGCCCGTCATTCGTTGCGCTGCCCGTCGTTCGTTACGTGCGCTGCTCGTGTCCCCTGCCCGCTATCGGTGGTTGTCGCCGTCCTCGAGCGCAGTATGTCCGTGATACCGAGTGAAACCGCCGGCCTACATCCCTCGTTGGAGGGGAGAGGCGCATGGCGAGCAGAAGGTGGCAGCGAGAGCGGCCCACATCCCTCGTTGGAGGGGAGGGGTACGCGGTTGTTCGAGGCGACGGCGAGCAGTGGTGTCCAGAGGCGGCCCACATCCCTCGTTGGAGGGGAGGGCACACGGCGGGGGGTAGGCGGGGGCGCTGGAAGGCGACGGCGTTGCGTGTGCGTCAGCCCGCAGTAGGTGGTCCAGAGCCGGCCCACATCCCTCGTTGGAGGGGAGGGGCACACGGCGACCGCACGGAGGCAGCGAGAGCAAGGCGGTGGCGGGGAGAAGGCGGTGGCGAGGGGTGATGGTGGTGGTTGAAGAGCAAGATCAACCATTCAACATGGTTGATCGCTACGCTCGGCGATTTCCGCGATGGACCCGATTGGCTGGAGACCCCGGCCCGGCACTTTCCAACTTCGTGCTCGTCGTTCACGGTGTCTCGGACGACCTCAATTCGAAGTCCATTGATAAAAATTAGTACCTAGTTATTATATAGTATCAATTTAAAAATGTTCTAACGTTCTCCGGTCTCAAAAAACCACAATAATGACATGAGTCACTTTGAGGCAAGATGCGATTAAGAAATCTAACAGATAATTGACCGCTTTCCAGTGAAATGCATGGATGGGTGCAAAAAATATATTTCTCATTAAGAAAACTGTTCTAAAATGTTATGTACACTATACATTACTTATTAGCAAAATTTATAGTCAAGTAGCTAATGAGCATCTGTCCCAAAAAAATCATCTTCATTGGAAGAGTTTGAGTGGGGATCCGTGAATCACCACGCAGGTATCGGAACAGTAGAAAATAATGCACCAAGGTCATATTTTCCACCCATTTTTTATTTAGGGTAGTACTACTGACTAGCTACTAATAAACATGTTAAATTCGCGATATCAAGGCCTACGGACATCGTAAACGACGTCCTCGACGATGGTGAAAGCACCGGCATTGTGTTGCCGGCGCTTTCAAGCTCCGCTTAAATTTGAAATCAACCAACATTTGGTTGATATTCGTACTAGCACTCATCCATCCACCACCTCCCTCGTCACATCGCCGCCCACTACCCACCCACCTCGTCCAATACCTACCCTCTGGACCACCACCCACCGCCGTGTGCTCCTCCCCTCCAACGAGGGATGTGAGCCGGCTCCTGGCTCGCCGATGACGATGACGCCCGCCGTGTGCCCCTCCCCTCCAACGAGGGATGTGGGCCGGCTATGTTCTTTGATACCGAGCGACGCCGCGGACTCGCGATCACCGCCCCCCGCACACAGACAACCGCCCCCGATCTGCTTTCCCCCGCCGCGTGCCTCTCCCCTCAAACGAGGGATGTAGGCTGGTTGTCCCGGTCTATACCAAGCAACACCACGGATGCGCCGGCGCACCCCCTCCAACGAGGGTTGACAGCCAGCAACGACGACACAACGGAGGGTTAGCGAGGACGATGGACGGCCAACGGAGGGCCAGCGAGGACGACGGAGGGCCAACGGAGGGCCAGCGATGACGACGGAGGGCCAACGGAGGGCCAGCGAGCACGAACGGCGACCGCGAGCACACGGCAGCCAGCGGGCACGATGAGCTGCCAGCGAGCACGACGGACGGCAACGGCTACCAGCGGAGATGACGCCCGGTAAGGCCGGCAGCTAGCGAGGAGAACACGACTAGCGACGCCGACGGCCAGCGAGCAACAGCGGCCAACGAGGGGGACGCCTTGCGAGCCCGACGACGGCCACGGACCACGACACCTCGCGGTCACGACGCCCAGCGAGGATGGTGGTTGGAGAGGACCCCACGAGACGACGTGGACCGGGCAGGCGCATGCGACAGGCGCCGAATGCATGCGACAGGCGGACTGGCGGAAGGGAGACGCGGGTGGGTGCAGACGAGAGGTGGGCGGGTGCAAGCGCGAGGCGAGCGGGTGCAGGCGACAGGCAGGTGCAGGCGCGAGGGAGAGGCACCCGTTGTCCTTCGCCTGTGCCATGCGCTATCCATATCGCCGGCTCTCCGTCTCTTCGATTAGCTTAGTATATTATTTAGTAGAATTTTTAATCAATTATACTATAGAAAAAGGTCTAAAACGAAGGAAAAGTGAGAAAAGCAGGCCAGTAGACGCCCAGAAAATATAGCCGAGGATATATAATTAGATACCGCATGCGCGGTTGTCTAAATTTAGGACGTCATCCATAAGTTCCCCGCTGAATCCATCCCATCCCGCCCTCCCCGACGCGGGGAAACAGGTCCATTAGGTCCGTACATTATTTATATACATACCGCTTTTTTTCCCGCTCGAAAACGCCCCCGACGCCGCCCTACAGCGAGCGCGGCCCCCCGAGCATCAAATCCTGCATTGTTTACATATGTTAGGCTGCGCCCCCAGCACCCGCCCAGCGCCCGCCCCCATCCATGGCGCCCTGACCGTCGGGACCCATCCCGCCACCCCCAACGGCATGCACGGCATTAAATACCATCACCCGCTCCATCATAAGCCACTGATCCACCCTCCCGGCCCCCCTACAAGAACTAGCCAATCCCGTGCTCTGAAGACCCCTCTGGGTAACTACCACCAGGGATAAATGCTCACCTCTGGGTAACTACCCAGATTGATATAGAAATATAGCGCTCATGGCTGATCGTGGACGACGACGGCATTCAGATGGATCCCCACAAGGTTGACAAGTTGATTAACTGGAAAGTGCCTACCAACCGCGATCTGCTGCGAGGTTTCCTTGGTGCGGCCGGATATTTGGCAGATGACATCAATCGCGTACGGATTCCGATGGGCGTTCTTCATACGCTTACGAGCGACGCGGTACCTTTCCGTTGGGATTTTACGCATCAACGAGCGTTTGATCAAATTAAGGCATCAGCGAGTTCTTGTAAGGATCATCATAGGAGGCCAATTGATCATAGGAGGGGGGCTCCTCCGATTAACTTAATTACAGATGGTTGTATTACTGGGATTGCTGGTGTGATTAGCCAGGGTGAAGACTGGAAAACAGCACCTGTAGCGGCATTTTACTCAGCGAAATTAAGTCCGGCACAACAGAATTATCCTGTTCATGAGATAGAGATGCTGGCTGGCTTGGAGACTATGATGAGATACAGGGATATATTATTAGGCGTCCATTTTAGGTGGTATACTGATCACAAAGGTTTGGTGACTATATTACAGCACCGCGATGTCTCTGGACGGAGGGCGCGCTGGCTGAAAAATATCAGTTTATTTGATTTCGAAGTAATTTATGTCCCGGGTACTGAGAATATCTTGAGTGATGCGCTATCGCGTATTTATTCTAATGATGCGCCGGGAACTGTGCGTGCGCCGTCAGAATATACAGAATATGACGATACAGTAGAATCCATGGAGTTGGCGTGCAACGTGGTAGCGGCGCCTGTGTTCGTTGGCTTGGAGGCTTGTGCAATGTCAGCTACGAACTTTGTAGGTCGTAAATCTAAGAAAGCGCGTGAGCGCGAAGGCGCTGAAACTGGGCGCGCCAAAACTTTGGACGAGTTCGCTGCTCGCGTTAGGGATTCGTTTACTTTAAAAGGCCCGGCGCCACCGGCGCCTAACGAGCGCTTGGTAATTCGCATCCCAGTGCGCATGCCGGTGGCGCAGAAAACTCCTGTGGCAAGTACTTCTGGGAGTAAGGACGCGGTTGACGCACCAGTTGAGGTTCCTGATGAAGAGGAGGATGAGGGTGCGGCTGCGCCGACTCTGGATTTGAATGGAGAGTTAGATAATATTAACATGAAGTCAGTAATCACAGGTCATTATCATGAAGACCCGCTGTTTAAGTCTGTGGTTGAGAGACCGTCAGCGCATAAGAATTTTGTTTATGACGATAAAGACGAGCTGTTGTACTTGTCCCAGGACGGCAAGAAGCTCCTGTGTATTCCTAATGTGTTCACTGGAGGGCGCGCCGTTCGCGAGATCGTTATCTCCGAAGCCCATACTTTGTTGGCTCATTTAGGGTTTCGTAAGACATACGATTATCTTAGGGAGTTCGTCTGGTGGAAAACAATGAGTAGTGATATTGAGAAGTTTTGTGAGACCTGTGTTACTTGTAGGCGTAGTAAATCTGGTAATCATAAGCCCTATGGGCTGTTGAATCCTTTGGAGGTTCAGAGTCGTCCTTGGGAAGCTATTGGCATTGATTTCGTAGGTCCTTTTCCAGAATCTCGAAATAGGGATGGTACTTTTGATTCCATTACGACTATTATTGACTTGTTTATGAGTATGGTACACTTGGTGCCTAGTAGGACTAATAAAGTTACGAGCGCAGGTGAGTAACTCAGACGGACACGATGGAGTGTAACGGCTGTATTTCACCTAAAGTTACGAGCGCAGGTGAGTAACTACGGTGAATATTAGTCTAGGTTATTTAAGCATAGGAAACATGAATACTGACCTCAGACGGACACGATGGAGTGTAACGGCTGAGGTGCAGGGAAAATTGCACAGTGCGATATGCGCGCGCGCGGGAAGTTCCGCGCGCGGTGGCGTGCTACTGGCTAGTAGGTAGAAAATGGCACGCAAGTGAGCGGCCCGGAATGCTGGGTCTAAGTAAGTAGATAAGGAATGGAGGGCGCGAAGATAGAGAAAGAAAGTAAAAGAAATAAAAGAAATATGTATAGTGAGAGACATGCCGGTTTACACCAACACTCCCCTAAGCTGGATGACTCTCTCTTAGTCAACTAGGCGAAGCGCGTGTACTTGATTTTCCGTTGCGACTCGTGGTAGAGGTTTCGTGAGGATGTCGGCGAGGTTCTCAGCCGATGGAACGTGAATGACGCGGACGTCGCCTTCACTCACGCGCTCGCGGATATAATGGTATCGGATATGGATGTGTTTTGCTTTCTTGTGGCCCTTCTTGCTTTCCGTGAGTGCGATGGAGCCCGTATTATCGTTGTAGAGGACAGCTGGCGCCTCCTGCTCTAAGCCGGCTTCTCGCATGAATGAGTACATCCACACTGCCTGTTGGCACGCGCGGCTCATCGCCATATACTCCGCTTCCGTGGTTGATAGAGCGACGGTTTCCTGTCGTTTCGAGCTCCAAGACACTGGCCCTCCCGCCATCATAAAGATATAGGCACCCGTAGATCGTCCTGTGTCGAGTAAATCTCCGGCGTAATCCGCGTCGACGTAGCCGATTGGCTTGAGACTGTCTTGAGATCCTCGGTGGTACGTGAGCTTGTAATGAAGTGTTGCTTTGATATATGCAAGTACGTGCATCAGCGCCTTCCAATGCGCCGGACCTGGATTTATTTGGAAACGAGCGAGTAGGTTGACGGCGAAGGATAAATCTGGTCGTGTCGTGACTTGAGCCCACATTATGCTCCCCAAAACTTCACGGTAAGGTTTGTCGGTCATGAATGCCTTTTGCTCGTCGGTAATGGCGCAGTCGTCTAGGGTGAGTTCGATGCCGGATGGGAGCGGTGTGTGTTTCGGATTACAATCTGCCATTCCAAAACGTTTGAGGATCCTCTCGAAGTATGGGCATTGCGATAGCGTGATAGCGCCCGTCTTCGCGTCTCTCTGCATACTCATCCCGAGTATGAATCTTCCCTTGCTTTCCTCCTCCACTCTCTTAATCTCGTACGCTCCTTCTAGCTCCCCTATCGCCTTCATCTCTTCCTCTTTCGTTGTCGAGCCTCCGATTACGTCGTCCGTATACGTGACATTCAAAGTGTATTTTCCGTTGATAACGCGGTGTCGCACGCATGGGTCCGCAAGTGACTGGTAATATCCTAGTGCGTCGTAGGTGCCGGACAGCTCGTTCTCCCAATCGTGCGCGCCTGCCATCATGCCGTATACGGTTTTGTGAGCCCGGTAAACCAAACCCTCCTCCCCTGGCGTGACGAAACCGGGTGCTTGAGTGGTGTACACTTCAAACTTGTTGACGCTGTTGAGATACGCGGCGACGAAATCGATCTGCCAGAGGTGTAGGCCGAGGTGAGCGATTATTGCGATGCACATCCGCATTGATTCCAGATGCGCGACTGACGCGTAGGTCTGATCAAAGTCCACGCCCGGAATCTGCATCACGAAAAACGATAATATCTCTGGAGAAATGTAGGTATCTCTAAAAGACACCTAGAGACACCTAGAGCACTGAAAGACCTCAGAGACAGAAAGATCTCTAGAGTTACGTTACCATTGAGGTGATTTACCCAGGTGTCTCTGGATGTCTCTGGGAGTCCTTAGGGAGTCTTTAGGGAGTCTTTGCAAACTCTTTGGAAGTTCCCAAAAGTATTCTTGGTTTCTTTCAGATTAGGTCTTTCTACCCTTGTCTTTGGTGCTTTGCTTAGACAACAATTGAATATGATAGTAGAATAGATTGTATTATTCTGTATAAGCTATAATACTCATGTTACTCTATGCACTATCTAATCTACATGACTTATCCATTGTTATATGCCACCACCATCATGTGCATCTGCCGCCCTCATGCTCCGCCACCCATGCACGTCCACCACCCGTGCACGTCCACCACCCATGCACGTCCACCGCCTGTGTGTGTCCACCGCCCGTGCACGCCCACCGCCCGTGCACGCCCACCGCCTTCTTGCTCCACTGCCCACGCATGTCCACCGCCCTCGCGCTCCATCGCCCGCACACGTCCACCGCCCTCGTGTGCCGCCGCCCTCACGCGCCCGCCCATCGTGTGCCTCCCCTGTTGTCTACCCTTGCGCTCCGCCATCCTCATGCTTTGCCGCCCTTGTGCTGGGCCGCATCATCGCGCTCCGCCGTTGTCATGCGCCTCCACTGTTTGCCCGTCCATCGGGCGCCACCGTTGTCGCCATCATCATGAGTGCCCTTGTGCGCATGCGCCGCCGTTGTCACGAGCCCCTGTCATGTGCCACCCTGTCGATTTCCGGCCGTTGAAGGGGAGGGGCGCACGGCGAGAGGGAGGAGGAGGATGAGAGCGGCGGTGTGGGCGGTGACGTGGCATGCGCCGCCGACATCGCATTGCCAGCCCACAACCCTTGTTGGAGGGGAGGAGCACGCGGCAAGAGGGAGAGCGGCAGTGTGGGCGGTGTGGGTGGTGACATGGTGCATTGCCAGCCCACAACTCTTGTTGGAGGGGAGGGGCATGCGGCGAGAGGGAGGGGGAGGAGAGCAGTGGTGTGGGCGGTGGTGACCAAGCGGTGACGTGGCGCATTGCCGGCCACATCCCTCGTTGAAGGGGAGGGGCACGCGGCGAGAGGGAGGCGGCAGTGGGGGGAGGAGAGCGGCGGCAAGAGGAGAGGCCCAGGGGGGAATGGCGAACTGGCGGATGTGATGGCACAGGTGGTGGTGCTGGCGCTAGCGTGTGCCACCCCGTAGTTCGGTTGTTGTGGGCGATGTGCGCGGTGACCTATCGGTGGTGACGTGGCGCGTGTCCCAGCGCTGACTCCGCCTGCAATGCATGGTAAGTTGACTGGAAGGATGAGGAGGCGACTTACCTCGTGCCTCTCCTGATGTGGACATCCACGTCGACGTCCCCCACGTCGTCATCACCAATCCCCGTCGCCGTCCACGTCATCGTCATTCGCGTTGTCGTTCACGTCATTATGGGCGTTGTGGCTGGCGGTGGTGTCCGTGGTGTCATCCTGGAAACGAGTTGGTGGCGAGGGGGCGAGTTGAGGCTGGTGGTGGTAGTGGTAGAAGCGAAGAAAGGGAAAGACTTGGAAATTGTTCTAAGTCCCGCGCGCCATGCCATTAACAACATAGGGTACATTTTGTTATTAAATGTTTAACAGACCTGTGGCTTAGTTGGTAACACGCCTTGTTGATGGTATATTACACGTGATGTCACTCGTTCGAATCTCGTTCAGTGCACTATTTTTCCAAGGTCGCGTCAGGGGGCGTGAGAATTGCCTGGCAAGCTGAAAGTACTTTCGGTGTAATTTTCCCACTTCCTACGCTTTCTAAGCTTTGGGAAATGTTTGTACATTGGAAAGTAAGGGCTAAAGGGATTACTGATCTCTGAGCAACTAGGTATGGACCTCAGAACTCATTTGCATAGAAAGTAAAACTAAAGGCACTCTGAGAGCATGCTAGGCTGCTTTGGAGTGCTTTGGCATGCTCTGGCGTCTCTGGCATATACCTGGCTTACCTGGCTTGGCTCTAGCGCAAAGGCGTTTTTCGTGATGTGGTTGAAACCTTGCGCGACTAGACGGGCCTTCCGACGGGCGATCTCACCCTCTACGTCATATTTGAACCCGAAGATCCACTTTAATCCTATCACCTTCCGCCCGATCGGTCGTTCGACCTTGCTAAAAACCCCCCGTTTCCGCATTACTTCCATTTCGGCCTCCATTGGGGGTAATTAGAGATCAGCATGTTGCATGGCGTCCTCGTAAGAGCGCGGCAGGTACGTCTCTTTGTCCGCGTTGACGAGAAGCGCTAGGTATTCATCCAGGTCGGCCTGAAACGTAGCCATGTGCGCCTGTTGAAATTCGACCGCGTCCAAGTCCAGATCGTACCCAGGCTGGGTGATAGCCTCTGGATATGCGAGTTTTGCGGTTGGTCGTGGATCGTTCGCCCAATCATCTCCACGATCCCTCGCTTCCGCCTCTCTCGTCGACGATTCTGCCGAATCGAGCGCCGCGGCTGTGGGCCGACTTACTCGTGCAGAGCGGCGGGGTAGAGGGGGTAAGACAGGTGCCGGATTAGCCACGTTGAAAAGTTGTACGTTCGGCGGCCTCGGATTTGCTGGGGCTGTGGGTGTGGAGTGAAGGACGTCGGTTGGGCGGTGGCGAGGAGCGACGGGTTGTGGTTCATGGACAGCGCGTCCTGCGGGTGCCTGTTCAGGTACGTGGTCATTGGGCGCTTGCACGTTCTCGACGCCTGCGTGGTTGTCGAGATGTTGGGCGCCAGGCACATGATCCTCCTCAAATCCAAACACTGGTTCATCTCGGAGTTGCTCTTGGTCGAACAACGTGTGGTGTCCTGTTCCCTCTTCGAAAACCACGTTGCGCGCCTTGACGACGATACCAGTGTGGCGGTCAAGTAGCTTATAGGCGTCGCGTCCATAGTATCCGATTAGGGTGTATTTGATGGACGCCGAATCGAGTTTTGACGGGTTGATTTCTTTAGGCACCTTGGCATATGCGGCGGATCCAATGGGTCGTAGGTGGGAGACGTCCTGTCGTTTTCCGAACCATTTCTCCGCCGGGATTTGGCCTGGGTGGCGACGCGACGGCATGAGGTTGAGAGTGTAAATTACCGCTGCCAATATATCCGCCCAGTAGGAAGGGGCAAGTCCAGAGTCACATCGGACACTCCGCACCCCTTCGATTACCGTCCGGTTCGTGCGTTCGGGTACTCCATTGGCTGAGTGTGCGTATGGTGCTGGCGTCTCAACAATAATTCCATGGTCCTTGCAATATTTGGTTAGAGCGTGGGTAAGGAATTCTTTTGCCATATCGAGGCGAAGGCGTTTGTGTATGCAGTTCCGCCTCGACCTTATATTGTGTGAGTGCCTGGAGTACCGCGTCGCCGGATTTCTCGCCCAAGAAATATTCCTTCCGGAACGATGACCCTCCATCGGTGAAAATCATCACGTATCGAGCTCCTCCACTCGATTGGACACGAGCAGGTCCCCACAGATCTACGTGAACTCGCTCGAGGACTTCCTTTTCAGGTACGACACGCTCGTCATATGGTCTCGAGGTTTGCTTGCCGTAGATGCAGTCCTTGCACATCCCTAGATTTTCCTTCCCATCAACGATCTGAAGGCCATCCACCAGGTTTTTGCTCGCCATCTCCTTGATTGTACGCTTCCCGAAATGGCAAAAGCGTCGATGCCATTGGTCGATGGACGTGGGTTTCTCGTGTGATTTTGCTGGCATAGCGGTGTGGCCCGGGGTAGCATTCGTGGTGCGTACTTCGTTAAACACGTACATTCCTTTCTCCTTGTTGACTGATAGGAAATGCTCTCCGCTAGGGTTCATCATTTTGCAGGCTCCCTTTCCAAACACGACTTCGAAACCAGCATCGTCGAATCGGCTGATGGATATGAGATTTGCGGCGAAATCGGGTGTATGTAGGCAGTTTGTCAGGGTTAAACTTGTCTGTAGATTCCCTGATTTGTACCACTTGATCACCGTGCCCTTTCCATGGATTTTGAAGCGTGCACCCCGGCTTGCTGCTTGGCCCTCCTGGTGCTCACTGAATGGTTCGTACGAGGAGAAATCGGATTTATTGACGAAGCAGTGGTTGCTAGCGCCGGAGTCTGCGTACGTCAAGGTATCTAGAGTGTCCGTATTTCCAATACTCATAGCTACCGTACCCCCATCCCGATCTGGTTTCTCCGGTATAGCAGTGACAGTGTATTCCGACTTTTGAGTCTTGTTCATCATGGATTCATATTCATGGACTGGACCCATGGGCACAATCGAGCGCATGATCGATTGGATGACTAGGGTGCTTTCGTCGATCAGCTCTGGCATTTCGTCCTCTGTGTCGACAGTCTCAGTCTTGACAGTTTCTTCAGGCTCCTCCGATCCATCGACGACCGCTGCTAGCGCGTATGCTGTCTCCACGGTGGCTGCATTTGCGACGGGTGGTGTGGAGGAGTTTGCAGCAGCTTTTGCCGCGGATCCGGTAGCGCCGCCTCTCTGCCCGAAACCAGGGGGAAATTGTCCTTCCTTTCCTCCACCCTTCCAGTAGCACTCCTCGATCGTGTGTCCTTTGCGCCCACAGATTGGATTGACGCAAACCTTCTTTTGGTAATTGGCCGATTTTGTGGAAGCCTTGAGCGTGATCGCTGATGTTCCAGGGGCCGATACATGACCAGTACGATTGACTCGGCTCCAGTGCTGCTCGAGGCGGATAATGGTGTCAATCGACGATGGGGATGTGTGGAGGGTGGAGATGATGTTGTCCCATGACGGCGGCAGTGACGCGAGGATGATCTCTCGGAAATCGGCATCGTCTATCTTAGCGCCCACGGCGTTGGCTCGCTTGTGTTTGGTGTGAAGATCGGCTAGATGCGTGAGGAAATCTTCTCCATCGTTCAATCGAGCGCTTCTGAGTTCACGTTGCGCGTAGACTCTCGCGAGGTCGGTGGATGTCTTGTACCTGTCCTCCAGCAATTTCCAGGCCTCCGCTGCTGATCCGTCGGTTTTTAGACCTAGACCGGTTGGATTTTTGACGTTCTGGCGGATGGCAATGTGGCACCACGCGTCTCTCGTGTCCCATTCTTCCCATGTCGGGCTTTGGATGTCCAGGGTGTCTCCGTGGTTGTGGTTGTTGCCGCTGTAGTAGCGGCGGCGGCGGCGGCTGGTGTCGCAGGCGTGGGAGATGTGGTGGTTGGGGATGTCCCGGATATGGTAGGTTGAGAGATGGTACCGTCGAGATAGCCTCGAGCGCCGCGGAGTCGACACGCCATGAGGATATTGTCCCTCCACTCGAGGTAGTTTGTCCCATCAAATTTCTTGTCATCTGGGAGTAGTGGCAGGGATAATCCGCTGCCTTTTGTGGTCATTTTGTGTAGGGTCGCTGAGCCTAGCGATTGTCAGTGTCCGGGTATTCTGATTTAAAAATTTTGCGCGGGGCCCATAACCTAAAGTTACGAGCGCAGGTGAGTAACTCAGACGGACACGATGGAGTGTAACGGCTGTATTTCACCTAAAGTTACGAGCGCAGGTGAGTAACTACGGTGAATATTAGTCTAGGTTATTTAAGCATAGGAAACATGAATACTGACCTCAGACGGACATGATGGAGTGTAACGGCTGAGGTGCAGGGAAAATTGCACAGTGCGATATGCACGCACACGGGAAGTTCCGCGCGCGGTGGCGTGCTACTGGCTAGTAGGTAGAAAATGGCACGCGAGTGAGCGGCCCGGAATGCTGGGTCTAAGTAAGTAGATAAGGAATGGAGGGCGCAAAGATAGAGAAAGAAAGTAAAAGAAATAAAAGAAATATGTATAGTGAGAGACATGCCGGTTTACACCAACAACTAATTATACTGCTAAGCAGGTTGCAGAGTTGGTTTTTGCTGAGGTCTATAAACACCATGGTTTGCCTAGGATTATAGTCAGTGATAGGGATCCCTTGTTTACGAGTCACTTCTGGCAGGAGCTGCATAAGCTGATTGGTACTAAATTAAATATGTCGAGCGCTTTCCATCCCGAGTCTGATGGCGCGACGGAGCGCGCTAATAAGACAATTGGGCAAATGTTACGAGTCAGTATTAGTCCAGATCAGAAAGATTGGGTTTTGAAGTTGCCTGCTATTGAGTTTGCGATTAATTCCGCGCGTTCGGAGAGTACGGGCTATGCGCCGTTTTTCTTGAATTATGGGTGTTTGCCACGATCGTTTATTTGGGACGCAGATAAGCCTGACGGCTTTCCGGGCGTGCGCGCATTCGCTAAAAAGATGCGTTCTGCGGTTATGCGTGCTCATGATTGTATCATTGCTGCACGCGTTAAGTCAGTTCGGAATGCGAACCGTAAGCGTATTAAGGCGCCGTTCGTGGTGAATGATTTCGTTTATATTTCTACTAAGAATATTTCTCTGCCTAAGGGAATGAGTCGTAAACTGTCTCCTAAGTTTATTGGGCCATATCAAATTACGGAGGACTTTGGGAATCATTCTTTCAGGGTGAAATTGCCGGTTACTTTGACCAGGAGGGGTGTTCATGATGTGTTCCATGCTTCGCTTTTGAGGATTCATGTGCCTAACGATGATCAATTGTTTCCTGGGCGCTTGGATACACAGATCTTTGACCTTGAAGATCTGGAGGGCGAGTGGATGGTTGAGAAAATTCTAGAACATAAAAAAGGAGGTAAAAGTGCTATGTTTAAGGTGTTATTTAAGACAGGCGACACTAGCTGGCTACCTTATGATCAGCTGAGTCATCTGATCGCTTTAGAGCAATATTTGGAAGCTATGGGCGTCAGCGGAATAGACGCGCTCGTTGCTCCACCGACGGTGGACGAAAATTTTACGGCTGGAACGTCGATGGTTATTTTTGGTACTGAGCCCTCGGAAAACTATATAAAGGCTCAGGAAGGCGACGAGGCATCCCTCATCTTCATCCCAAACCACCATCATCGTCCTTATGAGCTCTTCCACCCCCACCAAGAGTAAGCGCGCGTCCAAAGCCGCCCAATCTGCCACCGCTTCCACTTCCACTCCATCTCTCAACACATCCAATAACACTCCTTCTTCCTCTAAATCCATTGACAACGCTACCTCCAACCACACTTCCCGCCTCAACGACACCGACATCGCTCCTCCCGTTCCTTCTTCCGACTATATTCATTATTCTCCTACTTCTCCTGCTTCCTATTCTCCTGCCCCCCTGCTTATTCTTCCCTAAGTTCCCTTTCCAAAGTTCCCAACGTTTCTTCCAATCCCGAGCCTTCGAACATCGCTTCTACCTCTGCCAATACTCTCAGCCAGCTTCCATACACCGGTGCCGAGATGATCATGACGCCACAAGAAGCTTCGTCCAGCGCTTCTGTGATCGTAGGCCCGGCCCCGCAATCCGCGAACAATCCTGATGCTTCGGCAATCAACCATCAGTATCAGCATCACGATCGCCAGCTCGACTTAGGCGCTCCAGGTACAGGGTCCGGTGACGTCGTTATGGTTGACCCTCCCGCGCCTACGCCTGTTCACACCCCCGCTCCGATGTACGCTGCCCAGTCCGTTCCCCAGACGCCTCAGGCTCCGGCTCTTGGGAATAACAACGCCGGCTTCTTCGCTCCTGCCCCCGCGGCCGCAGCACTGCCCGTACCCAACATCAACGCCTTGCAGACCGTTCCGGCGCTCAATAACCCGGTGCCTGGATTTTCGAAGCTCTTCTTCGGGGCTAATGGTGATTTCCTTCTCGCCTACCCGGACGGTCAAGTTCTCGAGGTTCCTGCGGCGTTACTCAAGGCGGTGCTCCGGTACGCATCCGAGCTTAACAATACCCGGGGCCATCCAGAGCGACGTGTACGACTTGTCGAACCGTTCGGGTATCGCTATGTCGCACATGCGCTCAACGGAGATCCCCTTCAGCCGGCCAAGTTACCCATGATCCATTCCGACGGCTCGATTACTTACACTGGCGCGTACCCTCTACACGTGAACTATCCTCACCCGGAGCGTGTCAGGCAGGCGATGCAGCTCATAGACCTCTTTGGCGAGGACGTCGACGCTGGATTGATCAATACCATTATTATGCGCGCGGCGGCTGAGAGCTTGGGAATTGGCAAGAAGCGCCGTGTTCCTGGGTCCGGGAGCGTTTCGTCTGCTATCAAGAAGCAGCGTAACTTTTGAACAAACTTCTTTTATTCAACGTTCTCTTCGTACGTATCTGATATTACACATCAGATGGAGGGCGTATGTGACGGATCACTAGCGACCTCACAGCACGACTCTTTATCTTATCTTATCTTATTGACTTAGAACTTTTTATTTGTTTCTTTCGTTTTGTTTACACTCCCCACTCTCTCCATATTCCGAAAAACCTTATGTTTAAAAACTATCTAGTTATGACGTATTAGACATCCGTAGAGTATTTAAGGCCGACTTGGTGTACGTAGATAGTCGGCCTGGAATTCAGCTCTTCAACTGTCTTTTGGGTTCTCGTGTGGCAAGACTCGTGGGAACACGCCTTGTCACACCAAACGAAAGGCCAACGAAAGGCAATGGGCTCGAGCGTCGACGACGGAGATGCGGACCGAGACTGCACGTGACTGAAAATTGAATGTGCCTGAGCCGGTGATTGTGGTTCTCTTCCTCCATCCACCTCACATCGCGGCCTGATCCTCCTTCTCTCCTCCGTCCACCATATACCCTGCTGGATGACGCCCCAGGAGGCCCACAGCTCGCCCATGTTCTCTCCTTATCTCAACATGAACGCTCACGGCAACACAAACCCGGATTCACCGACCAGCGCGAGCTCTCCAGGCGGCCCAACACCCCAGAGCCCAAACTCGCAACTAACGATGAACTTGCTCAATAATCTGCTGCAAATGCAGGGCCTCGAGAACAATATCGTCTCGCAACAACTATCGGCGTCGGGTCAGGCGTCGATGCAGACGTCTTCATCTAGCGCGCAGCCCCAATCCCCAGATGGAGCACCCTCGTCGCCCAATTCATTCCCTCCACACCTCATGATAGAACAGCAGATCAAACTATCGCAACTCCAACAGCTGCAACAGCTGCAGAATCAGATTTTCCAGCAGCAGGTTGGTATTTTACGTTTTGTGTGCGCATGGCCAGACTCATTGATCAATTGTTGCGCGGTCGCTTCTCGCTTTAGATCGCGCTTATTAGCGGCCAATCACCATCTAATCTGCCTTCGTCGCCGCTGTTCGATATGTTTCGACAGCCTCCAGGAAGTGGAGGCGGAGCGCCCGGAGACCAGCAGATGTACACGGGCTTGCCGACTCCCGGTATGTTTTTCTCCCGATGTTTCTTTTGCTTCCGTTCCCAGATTTCCCCTTTCTTTGAAATTCCTTCTTGCATCTTTCTTCTTCACATGATATGCGCACAACGTTCGTCGGGATGATGTCTCGCTTAGGCGCTGGAGATGAGCCAGGCACGGCGGACCAATCTCATCAGAACATACACTTCTGGTTTATGCACGCGATTTCTCCCGGGTGCCGTTCGCGTTCCTCTTTTTGCTTTCACCATAGTCTTCCATCGTGCTTTTATTTCTCGCAAGGCATGCATTGGTGCATGTAGCTATCCCGTAGGCGCATTATGCCCTCCTTTGTGAGCCTACAGTTTAGCCCTTCTGCTATCTACATTGCGGCGACATGAAGGCTAGCTGCGTTTGCATCGAAGCCGACAGTGGTAGCCTCATGGCGCGGATACTCCTCGGAGCCGGATGACAAGACTCATTTTCGTGTCTCCTTCATACTCGTCCTCGTATCCCTTTCATCTTTCTCCTCTTCGTCATCATCATCGTTTTCTCGGAAATACTGTACACACTGCCGTCATCTTTAGCTTAGACACATGGGCATGCTCTCTGCCTTCGTCGCTAGAGCAAAGTGAGGCGCGGCGGCCTTATCTACGCCTCTACAGCCTTGTCTCCTTCTGTTGGCATATACCTCTTCCACTGGCCTATTTTTATTAAACAGCCTTGCTTTTCCCTTCCCACATTCCCTAATCTTCCCTTACTTCTTTTACATTATTCATAGTGCGTTGCAAGATAGGGGCTTTACTAAGTCATTCATTATTCTTTAGGACCTTCTGGCGAAATCAGACCCCAGCAGCCAGCAGAATTTGTCTCGCCATCTGCTCTATCCAATTACATGGAACCGCTGCCGCAGTCGTTTGTTCCTCCGTCCGCATACCATTCCCATTCCGCCCGAAGTGACCAGCAGGAGAGCACGCATTCTCCAAATCCCAATATTCCCTCGAGCCACCACCCGTCGTCGCACAGTCGACAGGGTTCGACGTCTGGGTCGCGCGGTATTGACATCCAACGCCAGCTGATGGCGCTCTCGCAAACTGGAAACGCGCAGTCTCAACACCAGCACGTATCCTACCATCAACATCCCCCCTCGCCTTCGACGTTCCAACAGCAGCAGCAGCATCAGCAGCATCACCCCGCGTCGCCGATGCACCCCCCAGTGTCGCCTATGGACCATAACCTGTCCCCGAATCCGTTTGGAGTGAATATGCATCAGCAGCACCATACCCCTCAGCAGAACCCATCCCAGGGATTCCAAGCGCGCGGCGCGCCGCACGGCCACGGCCTGCTGCACGGCTCCTCCGGGATGAACCCGAGCCTCGCGCACTCCGCGCCGGAGCACATCGCGTTCAACATCTACCACGGGCCCGAGGGCGGCGCCCCCGCCGCGCACATCCCGGGCCTCATGCTCGGCCCCGCCGGGGGTGGCGCGGCGCACCACCAGCGGCGGCTGAGCCTGAGCGAGAGCCCGCGCTACGGCGCGCATGGGCAGCACCAGATGCACCATGCGATGGCGATCCTGGACCAGGACATCTCGCCGCTCACGAGCCCATGGCTCGGCGCGCACCCGACGACGACGGCGCCCGCGTCGGGCGGCGCGACGGCACAGCGCCACCGCGCAGGCACGAACGCGGGGAGCAAGCGGCTGGCGTCGTCCAGTGGCGACGAGGGCGGCTCGGCGAGGAAGAAGCAGAGCCCTGCGATCCGGCCGACGCTGGGCATGAGCATCGCGCGCTTGGTGGGGCGGGAGAGCGGGTCGACGTCGCCGCTGGGCGGCGGCGGGGAGAAGGGCGCGACTGCGGGCAGGGCGGCGGGCGCTGAAAGGGGCGAGCCGCCGCTGTCGGCGTCGTCGCGCTCGGGCTCTGGGTCTGCGTCGCCTGATCTGAGTGGGAATGCCGCCGCCGCCGCCGCTGGCGCCGGGTACAAGAACGCCGCGGCGGGGTCGCAGTCTGCGACGTCTACGCCCGCGGCGGGCGCCACCGTGGTCGACGGGTCGGGCCGGGGCGCGAGCCGGCGGCCGTACAGGGGCTCGAAGAGCACGAACTCGACGCCGCTGCTGCGCTCGACGCCGGCGTCGGCGATGGGGGTGGGCCGCACGCGGTCGAAGAGCCGCGTCGGTGCGTTTGCGTCGCCGATGGTCGGCGGCGGCGGCGCGGGGGCGCCGGGCGGGGAGGGCGTGCATGATAGTCCGTCGCCGGTGGACCTGAACGTGGAGGGCGAGCCTGGCGTGGACCGCTCGATGCCGCCGCCGCCGCTGCCCCCGTCCGTGGCCTCTGCGCACGCGGCGGTGGGTAGTAGTAATGCGAATGGCGGTGGTGATGCGCGGGGCGCGCGGGATGAGGACGGCGGCGGCGGCGGCGGGATGCAGATGGAGGTCGACATGGGCATGGGCATGGGCGGCATGATGGGCATGTCCGGGATGGGCCCGATGGGGGGCATGGGCATGCACTTTGGCGAGATGGGGATGGGCGGGATGAATAACATGAATGGCATGAACGGGATGAACGCGAACGCGATGGGCGGCATGGGCGCGGAGATGGACTCGATCATGGGCATGGGCGGGATGAACATGGACATGGGCATGGGCATGAACGGCATGGGCATGGACGGGATGGGCATGTCGACGTTTGGCGGCGGGATGGTGGGGATGATGGACATGGGCGGGATGGACTTCGGCGCGCAGCAGGGCCAGCAGCAGCAGCAGCAGCAAGACCGGTCTCAGCAACAGGGCCAGCAACAGCAACACCACCAGCAATCGGGCGAGCACGCGCTGTTGGCGCGGCCGGCCAGCCCGGCGTGTGGCCAGCGACAAGGGCAGGGCCAGCAGCTTTTGGTCCCTGTGACGCCGGCGAGCATCATGAACCTCGGGCGGTTGGGGATCACGACTGCCTCGAGCGGAAGTACGCGCTTGGGATCGACCGCCGCTGCGTCGAATGGTCCTGCGTCAGGATCCGCAAGTTCCACTGGTGCCGCTATGAGCGCAGCGCCGAGCAACAAAAAGAGCAAGAAAACGGAAGGCGCGCAGACGAAGGGCGCGACGCCGGGCTCGAGCGTTATCGCCACGCGGAATGTACGGTCGTCAACGCGCAAGGCGGCGAATGTGCCAAGCCCGAGCTTGAAGCCGTTATTGCCTGGTTAGTGTCTCATTTTGATTTTGATTTTGATTGCATCCTTCCTGTCTCGTTCTTCATCCTCGTGGCTAATGCATGCACCGTCTTTTCTTAGCAGGTGGTATGACACCCAACATGGACCCTACCCTACCCTCGCCGAGCATCCTCTCCTCGACACCGAACACCCCACACACGCTGCCAACGATGCCAGGCGGGTCATCGGCGCCTGGGCAGCAGCCCATGCACGTGCGGAAGACGTCGCACAAGGCCGCGGAGCAGAAACGACGCGACTCGCTGAAGACGACCTTCGACGACCTGCGCAAGCTCCTCCCGCCGATCGCGCTGCCCAACGACGCTGACGCGGACCCGAACGCGATCACGTCGCCGTTGTTCCACCCCACCGCGCCGCTCCTGCCTGGCGCGCTCCCGCCGCGCGGGCCCCCCAAGGCCGGCGGCGAGGGCCCGAATAAGGGCGTCAGCAAGCTGCAGCTGCTGATCTGTGGGAATGAGTACATCCGGCTGCTGAAAGGGCGCGTGGACCGGCGGGATGATGAGATTGCGAAGCTGCGGAAGGAGCTTGGGAGGCTGAGGATAGTGGTGGAGGAGAAAGGGGGGATGTGTCTGGGACGGCGGGGTGGGATGGAGAGGAGGGTGAGAGGGAGGTTTTGGATCTGGAGAAAGATTTGGATGCGGTCGAAAAAGGTGCGCTGAATGCGCGCTCGATGGAGAGGGAAATGGGCGGGAAAGATGGTGGAGCAGCGGACGATGTGATGGATGAGGGTGACGATGAGGGCGATGACTGACGTTGATAGGTCCGAGATTGCGGTCTTCTGGGTGACATCTATCATGTATCCATCTGTAATTCGTTCATTTGTTTTTTCTTTCTTTTTCTTTTCTTTTCAGTTTATCTCGCCTTATTACTATTCTAGCAAAACAATCATACTACCTCCCGTGTTATACCATTTCCTACTAAATTATACTCTTCATTCAACATCTTTTCAACTTGTAAATCTTGCATACATGCCGCATAAAAAATAGCTTTATTATGAAGCAATTTGACGAGACCTTTTCCCTTTGTCCCATCTCTCCTCACCTTAAATGAACTGATGCCTCATAAACGTGAGAGAAACAAGTTGGTCACCGGTATCGGTATCACAATCGCTCTGCGATGTTCAGTAGTTACAGACTGCAGCCTACAAAATCGATCTTCCTTCATCATCAGGAACCTCACAAAATGGCAATTCATGAAGCCGAAGGCGTGTAAGGCGTATTCGGTACCAGCGCCCATACAATCATCATCAACACCGTCAAACCCATTACACTACAAGATCGAAGTCAGCCCCCAACTCCGAACCACAGCGAATGCACTCACAAGGGAGGCATAACCTGCAAACCCACGCGGGACGCAAGCGCGCCGGTGATGAAGGGCGCGAGCGCGCTCCCCGTCTGCCCAAACCCGGCGATCCAGCCAATCGCGCCGGTGAGGACGTGCGCAGGGAGGATGCGCTTGGCCTGGTTGACGGCCATGGGATACATGGGCCCTAGGAATATGCCGGCGATGCAAACCGCTACAGCGTTTCCTATGAGCGAGGGGACGCGCCATACGACTATTTCGAGACTGGGAAGGTGTGAATGAGTATAATTACGAGGTGATTGGATTTGGTGGAGATTTCTTACCCGATGCAAATTAGAGAGTATAAGAATATTGCTCTTCTTTCGCCGATCTTGTGCAACATGAATATCAGTGCTCTCCACTACACCGGTAGGCGACTTACCTTTTTGTTAGCCCAAAGGAGCGCAGTTCGCCCAACCATAACGCCTAAGCAACACTATCATTAATCGCCCTTTCATTCAAGCCCAGGAAAGCGCTTGAGACCCACCACCAGAAAGACCAGCGGATATATACCCAGCAGATGGGCCTCCTCCACGCACGTTGATAATGTAAGTCACGATCCATCCTAGCAGTAAATTTGTAAATCCGTATTGCCTGTACGGTCGAATGGAATAAGCGCCCGTTACGGCACATACCTGATAGCGTCACACCGACTCCGAGATACACGATCAGAAATGCTGCAATAGCATGAATCCTCCAGTTTCGCATGACCTGACTGAAGAGACTGTTGGCGTGTTCAGCGGGTGCTTTGGCCACTGGAGGCTCGCCGCCTTCTTCAAGACATGCTACAAATAATCGGGGGATCCTGTAAATCGTGCAGGATACGTCGTGTTGTAGTCTCGCTCACCGTCCAGTGACTTGAACCTAAACATGGCGAATTGGGACGTCACATTTATGAGGCTCATCCCGAGGGAGACGAGGAAATGGAACGACCAGTGACGCTGTTGAGCGAATTGTGTCGAGACGAAAGGTGCTATAAGCAGCCCAAAGCCTGATATAGCGAGGTATAATTCACAAGATTAGCAGTTAGATAATGTAAAGGAAGACAGTTCATAGGACATCGAGTACATACCATACGCTGAGTGCACATAACCCATCTTTGAAACAGCATTATATTTCAAGCTTGCGACGAAGCCGTTGGCTTGTGCGTCCTAAATTCGGGCTTGTGTCAAGATCTCATCTCAGTGGCTAAAAACACCTACCTGGAGAGATATTCCCATGCCACTGATAACGTAGCCTAGTACAAAAACAGGGTATGGAGGAGCGCTACATTGTATACAGTAGGCAGCCAGTTGAAGGACAGAACCAAAGATTAACGTCTATAACATGTGAAGTCAGAGTGTTGAGATAAAATACGAGTTAGTTTTTTAAAATTACCTTTCCAAAGCCAAGGCGAGGCGTCAGATACATATTGAGAACTGAACCGACCATGAATCCCTACAAATCATACACGGATCAGTGAAAAGCCGATAACGTATTAGGAGGCCGATTTGGCGATATAATAGGTCCAGCACAGTCCAGCAAGGCAGTCCACGCACCGTACATGCGAACAGGAATATCAACGAAAGGGTAATAAATTTGAGCTGCAAACCATATCATCAGCTTGCTTTCAAAGGAAAGACGTTCAAAACTCAAGAAGACGTACATTATACACTGTCTGTATCCTCGGCAACAAAGCGCCAGTGGACCCATCGTTCCATCCACCGAGCGTCAAAGTCAGGCAAAGGGCCGCAAACTGTAACCTCGACCTAGATTTCTGCCTTGGGGTTCGTGTGTCCACAGACTCCATACTCGCCTCGCTCGGATCCTCAACGGCGGATTTTTCGAGTACATGGGCATGGATTTCTGAGCCAGTTCCTGAGTCTACCTTGTCGCTGGTGGGCGTAGGTTGGCCAGCATGGGATTTGGCGGTGGGTGGGTTCATATCTTTCTCTATCTTGTCTTGCATCTTTGCTCCAGTATTTTGAATTAACGAGAGGTTGGGGACCTGAGAAAGTTAGTTGAACTTATAACGGGCTAGTAGCACGCGAAAGAATGAGTTTTTCCGAGGAAAGTCCGGAAGGGGTAAGAAGCAAGTCAGAAGACATAGAACGGTAAAACAATACCAGGAACATCCATCGTACGATGTCAGGGTACGTAGACTTTGAGCAAACCCAACTTGTACAGGTCCCTAGATAAGTGTAAGCAACATCTTGACGGTACTGGAATTTGATGCGCACTGAGCGTTGAGGCTGGCATGCGCGTGGAAAGTACCAAACTAAGCCGTCACCTATTTTTACCAAGTCCGGAAGCAAAATAGAACAGCATACTCACTGATACTAGCTGATATCCATGGTCATTGCATCTCCATGTATGTATTAAATGTATTTACATAAAATTGTTTATCAAACTCCAAGCATGCGACACGCTGTGGGTGAAGCGGTCAAATCTGTTGCATATAAATATTTCAGTCCTCCATTTCATCTTGAGGATCGTCTTAATTATTGACAGATTGTTACCTTATCCAAATCCGACTGAACATACATTGCAAGCAAGGTAACTAGACTCAACGCCAGTCTACATGGGTAGAATATTACGTCCATATACATACATAGGTTTGGCAAAAGTGATGGTCCATAGGTTACAAAGATTTTGCGTATGGGTTGAGACGGTAAGGTAATGATTCTCAATTTAACAATCGCCAACCAAACCCCGGTAGGAAAATTAAACGCCGACACCCATTAGATCCACATATGTACTCAGGGCCGTTAGGATCGTGGCTACGGTATATGTACGCTGCTTTTCCGCTTGAATTGTCAGATAGTTCGTCGTCCTCATCAGTACCAAGCAAGCAGTTGCACGAGAGACCGCATGTTGATCCCGGGGAAATATCTTGCTGACTGCCATACATCCATTGCAGTTTCCAGTAGTGGCTCTTGGTGGTTGTCAAGGACTTGAATGTCTTGACTGCGCTGTCAAAGTTGCGCCAGGGATCGTACTTTGCATATCCTACAGAAAACATATTGAGGATGTGATCATATGCTGAACGCCAGTCATCGATATCCTAACATAATGCAGTATCAGTCTGTGGATTGCGATGCATGTTGTGTTGCCGCACCAGATTGTATACCAAATATTTCAGAATCCCAGTGTAATCACTGATTCCATCGTACGTTTCAATACAAATACCCCGGTCGTAGGCTGTAAAATTGAAGTCCATAAATGCGGTACGAAGTCGGTTTGATGCTTTGATAGGCGTCTCGTCGTTGTCACCATAGTAAAGCAGGTCCCGAATCATACTCAACCGTAGCCGTTCATGCTCTTGCATTGAGATTGCTTCCAACGTGAGGGTCGACGAAAGCGGGCCCGATGTTGGAGGCGGTTTCTCGAGCAGCAAACAAAGTAGCTTTGTCCTGTAAACGTCGCTGTCGATGTAATAGTTCTCAGCGCGGCTTTTGTCGAGCAGGAAATCGGGAAGTGATGCATGGAGGAATTTTACTACTTCGCCTTCGCTATATTCACCATCTTCTTGGTCCCCTTGATCACCCTCGCACTTAAACATGGGGCACGGCCCTGCCCAGTGCTCGCCACATTCAATGACAGCAAGCAGGTCGGCCAAGTAGACTTTGAGCTCTCCAGGTGCTAGCTGAAATGCATATTCAAAGGAGGCAACGTCCGACCGTCTCGCAAATAGAGCCAAGGCCAAAATATCGAGCACCATGTCAAGATCCTCGACCTGCGAGAATATATGCCGATAAAGCGCATCCAGATGCGCGAATGGATTCTGGGACGATGCCTCTCGCAAGCGGATATCGTGGACGAATTCAAGTTGACGCGTCGGAATTTTACGGGGTGAAGATATATAGCTGATAACGACGGATGCAAAAATAAATTGGCCGGATGACTTGGCTACGATCTCGTCGACGACGGACAGTGGAGGCCAGTTGGGAGGAATTAGGTCTTTGTACAGATGAGTATCTTTGATATCCTCGAACCTGTCGTTGAGGAAACGCAAGATGTCGTTGGATGTTTGCTCCACGTCTGAATTGTCGAGGGGGAGAGTGAAAAGAAGATCAGAAACTGATTTCTGAACAAATGCTGCCTCTATTTGAGGTTCTCGACGGCTGGCAACCAGAAATACAACGGGAATGTTTCTGCGACAAGACACATCGCCGAGTACCTTTACCAAGTTTGCTTGATGCACCTGGTTGCTGCATTCGTCGAGGCCGTCAATGAATACCACAAAAAGACGCTGCAATTCTCTCGGAAGGCGAAGGAGGGGTAGGACGATGAGGTGGTGGAGCTGGGATTTAAGCGATTGGTCGAAGATCAGTGGATTGCGTTCGACAGTCAGGAGGATGTGCTCGGCGGTTTCTGGGATAGCTTGGATGAGCTGATAGGCCAGCGTGGCCACCAAAGGCGCGATCGTATTCCGAGTGTGGTCCCCTCGAAAGAAGAAGAAGCTGGCGAGTGCAATGGCTGTAAGGGCGCATTTCTCTGCGATAGACTGCATGATCGCCGATTTTCCGGCGCCTGCAGCACCGTTCAGCCACAATAACCATTTATCGCGAGCGGCTGATTGGGTGATCCAGTCGCAGATCCTCTTCAGGATTTCTTTGCGAGTCTCTGGGTGACAGCGAGGAGGGTCGACACGCTGGGCAGAGTTGTAGAAGGCAGAGGTAGCGACACGCTTTTGCAGGAGCTTGAATGCGTCTTCAGCTATATACAGGCAGCATATTCGTCAAGAGAAATTTCGACATGTTAATATGTAGCAATAATGTACCTCCGCTGGGTTTGACATTGTTCAAAGTCTCCGCTATTATAAATTGTCCCCCAAAAACTTCTGTATTGTCGCCGAACATACTAGCCATGGGCGCGTTGTCGTTCAATGGAACTGACTATGTTGGTCTCATGTTAACTACTTCTATCGGCAGAAACAATTTTTGTATGGACTCACGCTGCGACTGGCCGTACCCGTTCTGTCCATGTTTCTCCTTGGAGTCAATTTCTTCCTATCGGCGATCGTTCTTATGATACCAACATTTGCTTCTGAGTTTCCTGATAGATTCATCGTCTTCTTGGCTTTACCGGCCTTTTCTTTCGGGTTTTTAGTCGATGAAGAGCTCATATAGATCCTTCGACAGAGTCAGTGGTGGACGAAAGAATGGGAAGGAGGGAGAGAGAAGCTATAAACATATGCCGCCCAGCAGCATTTATGAATCAGTGCTGTGCCATCGTGCTGTGCACCAGTGCTCAAGCGCTCACCTATAAGTACACTGAATCAGCACTGAATACAAGTACATACGTCTTACACTGGACTGACCGAATTAACTAGGCGTGGTTGATGTCCTAGCTATTAAGTAGTTCCCAAGAGATATCGAAATCAACAGATATTTGTAAGTTTTACCCAAGTTATCTCACCGTGTTGTCACCGTGTGAACTAGGGCCGCTATTGTGACACTTGCCGCCTACTTTCCTCCCGTCCTCCAAGTCAACTCCAAGTCCTCTTCCACATTCCTCTTTTTTAACGGACAACAACCATACCAGTGCTGAAGTACTCGAAGCTGAAGCGACCCTCCTCACTTCAGATTTCCTACGCATCGCCCTCCGCTGCTCAGCCCTCCACTGGCCATGGCGCGCTAACCAGAGCGCGTTTCTCAGCCCATGCCTTAGAGCATCTACTGTACTGATACGACCATGGGCTTTTGTCACGCATCACAGACCCATTTGAGCCGAGCACTTTTGCTGATTTGTCACGCTCACAAATGATATTGAGCACTTTTTTCCAGGAAAAAAAAAAGGGGCTATTTTTCCGTCACAGCATGTAGAAAAGGGATACAGACTGTGTATATGTCATTTGTGTACTACAATTAGTATACATAGTTAAACAGCCTTAGAATCATGGGTAAATTCATAGTTGGAAGCCAAATAGAGCATGTTACGGAATTTCTTTCGTCGCCCACGCCCTAAGCCCTGATCAACAATCGATGTGGTATCAAGTACGACATCATTGACAGACTCGACGAGTGTTTCTTCAGCTTCCGCCGCTGAGACAAGCCCATACTCACCGACAATGAATTCCTGTTCAATGTCGTCCATCGGAAGAGCTCCATGGAGAGCATCTTCCACTGCCTCCAGAGGTACAGCAGAATCATCGCTGGGCACGTCAAGCTCGGAAACCTCAACATCTTCCAATTGAGCTTCTTCGTCTGTTAGGACAGGCGGCGAATTGCGCACGCGCGTAAGTTCGGCAAAAAAATCAGGATCAGTGATGGGTAGATCACGTAGCATTTGTCGAGCAGTGGGGCTTGTCAAACTTTCATATGACAGGTTTGCATCATGGACGCCAACACGACACATCTCCCAGGCCTGAAAAAAAGATGAATGTCAGTTAGAAAATGGATAGTGAAAGTTGAATAAAGACGCATCAAGCAATAGCACCTTTTTTACAACTTTTTTATGATCTTGCTGGAATTTTTCCACCTGCGCGAGTAGATCGTCTGAGCGACCAGCCAAGGGCACGCCGTAAAAACTTCCTAACAAACTCTTCAGATGCACGGAAAAAGGTACCATCTTTTGACGGCGTCGTAAATATCTGCGGCGCTGAGTGCTGGAGGAGGCCTATCATTATCCCACGTATGGTTGGTAGTGTAAGTGCAACTGCTGCCTTTCGAAGGTCTTTCAAGGTCGTTAAGATTGTCGTTGTAATCTCAGGATAGTGGATCTAGAGTAATAAGTTATAACCCTCCTAATGCATGAATAAAGAGATGAACACGTACCAAAATGCCCACACGTGTCGTTAACCCTCCAGGAGAATACCCTGCCTCAACCCTTTCCAGAGTCCTTGCTGACCATGTTGGCCACTCGCCCGTTGTATCGATCCATTTTCGAATTGTTTGAGGATGCAAGCCCTTGAATACCACCGGGTCGAGCTTCTTCAACTCACGGCAAATCTCTGTTGGGCTCATCTTTGGGAGGCATCGGGTAGCGGCCCTCTCGATATGAGTCCAGAGCAGCGGGCTCATCCAGTTGGTTTGAACTGCTTCTTTATAAATGGTCGTTCGTGGGCGGCCAACCTTGCCGCGCTGCTGACGTTGTTTTTCATGCAGTGATCGTTTCGGACGTGATGCCTCTGCAATGTTTAAAGTGGACGTCGGAGGTTGGCAAAGCAGCAGAGATGGGGGAAGGGTACGCGGAGCCTTGAGAAGTTTTCCAGTATGATCACGGCGTCCTTTTTCAATGTCTTCTTCTTTGTCTCGCTGACGTTTTTGAGCTTGTCGTTCCGTAGCCTTTTCTGTCTGCTTAACCTTCTTTCGTTCTTCAATTTCTTTATCCCTCGCTCCCCAGACTGCCATTGTGGACTGGTGTTCAGCATCCATGCGCGCCCGATCTGCTCTAATCGCTTCTTGAGACGTTGTCGGTTTGAACCACTGGGTAAGGTCGGCTGATTTTTTCGTTGCTCGTGACCCTTGAGCGACAGGTGCCGGCTTAACTTTCTTTACTGTGGGCGATACTGGCATAGCTTCAGATGACAAGTGGAAGGGCTGATCCATAGGGGAGTTGGCTAGTGCTGATTCCGGAACAACGTTTACTTGTTCCTGCAACAGCCTGACATTGGCGCGCTTTGTGATGGAAAGTCAATTATCTAACTCTTGGATAGCAAATGGCGACGTACATGTTGGGTATCTAGCTGTACAACTCGCACGAACATTTCTATTCGTGATTGATCTATTGCTGCTGCTGATGTAGGTTGAATAAGCGGCGAACCTGGTTGGAACCTGGCAAAACTGCATGGCGGATCGCGTCAATCGAAAGAACTCCACAACTGAACCCATCAGCTTGGTGAGTAATTGGCAAAGCTTCGCGTTTAAAAACCGCAGAAATATGGGATTCAATCCACCAAGCGACGGCATCAATGACCCCTTTAGCCTCCCCAGTGGCAGCCCCTTTCAACGAATCTCCGTATTTGATTGTGAGGTTTGCAGTGTCAACGAGGAGGGCCACCCAGTGATTCCCGTTGACATTTGCCACACCAGCAACAACCGTTCGATGCCTTGATGCGAGCTCTTCTCCTAAACCCCATACATCTCTTCGTGTCCCATCCTTTCCATAAGGTGTGCTTTTGTGTGCTCGATACATTTGGTGCAAGATGTCGAAGGTGTACGGAGAAAGGAGTTCGCAATCGAAGATGCCAGCATGTTTCAGGTCCAATCGGAGGAGTTCAAGCTGTTGGTGAATATGGGTGCAGTGAAACCATTGGTGCGAGAGGTAATGAGCAAGGTAGTGAATTTCTTCATCATCTGCGCCAAATGCAACGGTCTTTCCTCCCCATGGCAATTGAAGGAATGCAACATCTGCAGCGTCGCAAAGTCGACGTGTTTCCGGAGTTTTCCATGTGCGTTGGGCCCTTCTGAGAAAAATCTCCGCAGAAAGCCAAGGGCGTTTGATGGCGTGTTGTAAATGAGCAACCTCAGCCCAGTATGTGATGATCCACGGTGGAAAGGTTGCTTTGTTGACAATGTTGCCAGTGGCGAGGTGGGCGTATCGAACAGAAGCCCAGGTTAAGTGCTCAGTGGATGCCAGGATATCCGATAGAAGTCCTGCAGGAGGAATAGGGAGGGCTTCAATAGTGTTGACAACATCTGTGCAATCCGGTTGGGCCGCGCTTCCAAAGTCGGCTGCTGTGAGGAGGTAATTCCCGTTGAAAGAAGTTTGCGCATTTGGAAACTGTGCAGGAAGAGGATACCGAAGGAGCGCTGAGACAGAAAGCGATGGACTGGGCAGGAGCTGGGCACGAAGGCCAGCTGGGATTGCCTCTGGTTCTGTGGCCATGGTGGAGGGTATCAAAAATTTCACTTGCATTGGTCGGTCTCTCATTTAATTGGGCACGCGAATCAGAAACGGACCACGGTTGGTTCTTGGAGGCGGAAGTGATTATATTTGTAATAAATCCCTATTATTTATAAGGCAGTTGCGAGCTCGGAGCGGATGCTACTGTCAAGGTTGAAGGCGTCGTTCCGGGTGTGAAACGTTCGCCATCAACAAGGAGCCCTCAGTCCTACAAGCTGGACAGGAGCCCAAGCATCAGCCCATGGATACGCAAGGCTCGAGTCTTGGAAAAGACAATATTGCTAGATTAGACAGTGTTACTTAGCTGGTGAGTGAAAGGGATTTAGGTTATTGCGCACCTAGCAACCTGATCAACCCATGTTGAACGTGTGCCACCCAACATTTTCCAAAGACCATCCAACCATGCCCTACATTTGAAAGAATCCGATATTGAACATAGCGGAAGTTGTGATTGAAGCAAGAAGGGTGCGGAAGATAAGTTGAAGACAGCGCGAAACGAAATTGATCGATATTTGTCACGTGCATGTTTCCACGATGGTGATCAACAAAGACATAACATATAATACGATGCATTCTGATAGAACAAGGATGTGTTGGAAAGAAAACAAAGTAAAGACTACATAGAGCAAGTAAAAGTTACTATAAGTATATAATATGGAACAAGAGCAATCCACCTTATTTAATTGATGTTTAGAGGCATTGAGCACTTTATAACTCATGTCACGCTATAGATCATATTTTGAGCCCAAGAGCACTTGGCCAAAAAGTGTCACATTTATGCCGGTTGAGCGATTGGTCGTATCAGTACAGTAATTCCTGTTTCGAATCTCACTGCTTCTCAACTATAGGCGTGAGCGACCTTCGGCGTGTCACTGACCTCAGGATAATACGAGCCCCACTAGCCCTCTACATCCTCTTCCTGAACCATCTGCCCTCTTTGGCCGTTCCAGATCAGTCCAAAGTCGACCACCTTCACGCGGTATCCTTGTTGAACACGAAATATTACTGTACGTCGTCTGGCTTGCCGAGTTGTGCGCTGCAATGCGCTTATTAACTCTTTATGTGGTTTTTGGTGGTGGCCTGACAGCCTGTTGTCTTCTGTCACGCAATGGAGGTATGATTTGGGCGCGAGCTCAGAAAAGTATTTTGTCGGCTGCGAACTTCGAAGAGAAGGAATTCTGTATGTACAGCCGTTCTAAATCTATTTTCGGCCATGAGGGTCATTCTCTCACTGCCTCCGTCGGAGTCCGCCATCGAGAAGCACACGAACGGTTCCGAACGGCTGGGTGCATCTGTTCATCCTCGCTGATCTCGCCGACGCGGACGGAAATGGGTTAAATTACGGTTAACGGTAAAATGTAAGGAGTGAGAACGCATTTTTCGACAGTCAACTTATCGATCTCCATTTGCACAGAGAACTTTGACCACTGCAAGTCCTTGGCAAATTCCCTTGCACCTGAAGTAGTGCAGGAGGCTCAGCAATACTCGTGGGCAGGCCGTGCAGTGCGATGTCAGTACTGTTCAGGTATCGATGCGCCGTATTCGTCGCGGGCAAGCCTAACCTTGCAACGCACGTTAATCACGCGTGCGCGGAGTTCGCCACTACGTTCTTTCGTAGCCGCTGTCAGTTCTTGTCAGATGTGGGGGTACATATGTGGACGAATTTTTGGGGGGGCATATGTACCACCGTCTTTCCCCGTAGCCGCTGACTTTAGCCGCTGACACCCTGTTTCTGTACACAGTTTATACGAATGGACTCGCTTCAAATTTTCAGTCGGAACTGCTCAACACCGACACTGTTAGCGCTGAACGTTGCGCAGTCTACACTCTACAGTCCATTTCAAGGCGACTGAAACCCACCGGTACTCACGGATCTACCCTTCTAGGTGCAAATGTGCGCATTGAAGCAGAGATTGCCTGTGTAATGTGGCACATCTCTGCGAACTCCCTCCTGTCTTCTGCTGCCACCGATACTGATGCACCGGGCTTCAGCGGGCAGCATTCTTGACCGACTCTTCGCCCTGCAGAAAGCGTTGCTAAGCCACGCCGGGTATGAACGGAGCTCCTAAACGGTGTACCAATAACAAATAAGGGTATGAATGTTCTGTCAAGGTTCTACTTACCTTAGTCCAGCCTGAGATTAACATGAGAATCGAGATATATCCATGAAGTTTTCAGGAATACAGTCACTTGATAAATTCGATTCGAGTGTTAATGTTGGAACTGGGAATAATGGTAAGCGCTGAGATCCTTGCTACTCTTTTCTCTTGGGTAGAGTTAACACGTCTCACTTCTGCTTGGAATCTTGGTGCGACGATTAGATTATATCTTTGGAGGAGTGGGAGGCACAAAAGACATGAAGCGGCACGCGAGACGGGAGGTTGAGTGTTGCTTAGAGAATCAGAAAGAACAGCTGTAGGCTGTTAAATTGACTGTCTAAACTAATACAAAGTTATATTAAGCTAAAAAGTATGATAATATCTAAGTCATTGAACGAAACAAGCAAGTAGTACATATTGAAAGGGGTTGGAATAAGGGGGCGCAGTAATAGAAATGTAAGCCAAAATATAAGCATTGAGTGGAGGGCGATGAGGAGTCCATGCGGCTGAGTACGAAGAGCCCCGGCAACGCTGAACAGAGTCAAAGATTTATGAGATACAAGTAAATAAAAGGAAGAATGGAGCGGATGAATGAAACAATACGTAGTCCATTTTGAAAACAGTTGGAATAAGGGGGCGCAGTAATAGAAATATAAGCTAAAATATAAGCATTGAGTGGAGGGCGATGAGGAGTCCATGCGGCTGAGTACGTAGTATACTACGAAGAGCCCCGGCGACGCTGCGCAGAGTCAAAGATTTATCACTTACAAGTAAATAAGAGGGAAAATATGCTAAAAATAAATAGATGGAGTGTGGCCTTGATAGAAATCAGATGCAAAGATATGAAAAAAAATTACAGCGCGAGGGCGCGAGGTGATCGCAAAGGATCACAGTCGGTGGATGCTACACTTAGTCTTGCCAGTGGACTCGACTTGGCAGGAATCTTACCTACGAATATTACTAACAGTTAGACACATGCCCTATGAACCTTACACGATTCAAAAATTGAACGTACGGTGGATGTCATCCTCCAACTTAACGCCTCCTGGATTTAATTGCCCCAACGCTACACCGAGGCTTACGTCGACTACAATCAGCGCGGAAATCGGTTAGATCGTACCAGAGTGGCAGTAGCGTCATAATATTGAGTCAGAGTCATATCGATTGACAACACAGTCACGCGGATGACGGAGACTCCTCCTATTAGCAAGCCTTATACCAAATTGGTATAGAGTCAAGAAAAAGCCACTGTAATGGGCACTGGAGTCGGAGACCTGGGCCCTATATAAAGAGGGAGTGTTAGACCAATTCCCCTTCATTTTAAATTCCAACAACAAGAACAACTTCACAACCACATCAGGTATGTATTAAGTGCCTTCATTCATGAATCACGATCCCTAATATTTTGTACTCATTGATTTCTATCTGCACTGCACGACGCGCCCCGCCATCTACTTTCGAAACTTACACTGCTATTCTCCAGCTAAAACGAAATGTCAGCAAAAGCTCTCCTCACGCCTACTCAGATCGGCAATACAGCGCTGAAGAACCGCATCGGCATGGCTGCTCTCACTCGCAATCGCGCAGAGAACACCTATCCCACCGAGCTTATGAAAGAGTACTACGTGCAACGCGCCAGTGCAGGCCTCATAATCTCAGAGGCGATTCTCATATCTCGTCAGGGGTACGTGGTCTGTAATATCGCCCCTATATTTCCTCTAAAGATCTAAAATTTGCAGTACTGAATGGCCGCATGCTCCTGGGATTTGGGACGATAAACATGTCGCGGGCTGGAAAAATATAGTTGATGGCGTGCATGAAGCCGGCGGAAAGATCTATGCTCAGGTTCGTCCTGATCAGAAATAAACTATTTAGAAAACATATCTAACTCGCGGCCGCGTTTTCTCATTTGCAGCTCTGGCATGGTGAGATCGTTTGTGGGATCCATATATTATTTCCAACATTCTAATCAGCATCGTGTTTTAGTGGGTCGCGTCGCCCATCCTGACGCTCCCGAGCAGATCCTAGCCGGAATACCAGTTTACGCGCCTTCCGCAATCAGTGCTCGTGGTGGCAAGTTCCGCCACATCCCAGGCGTCCCAGGATATGTTACAGTGCGCCAGACCTGATTCACTTCAAAGTATATCACTCTGATCATGTCGCAATTTAATTTTTACAGCCCACTGAGATCGAAGATCCCCGGACTCTCATTCAGCAATTCAAAGACGCTGCTATCAAAGCGAAGGCCGCCGGCTTCGATGGAGTACAATGTACGCATGCATTTTTTAATCATAGAGCCGATACATCAAGACTGACTATACGATGTATATGTAGTCCACGGAGCCAACGGATATATCAACAGTCAGTTCCTTGACACCAACTCGAACAAGCGCACAGATCAATGGGGAGGAAGTATTGAGAACCGCGCCAGATTCGGATTGGAGGTCCTCAAAGCGCTTGTAGAGGTGTACGGCCGTGATGTCGCGGTTAAACTCAGCCCTAGTGGCGGATACAACGATATGGGGTGCGTCATTTCGTCAGAAAATGCAGCATTGAATGTTATCTGACCTGTGATATTTTTGACAGGATGCCCCTTCAGGAGACCCTGGATACATTCTCCTACTTCATCTCTGAGGCTGATAAGCTGAATCTCTCATTCATCGAACTCGTGAGGTACTCTAAGAACTTCGACGTTGAATTTGACGGTAAGTCCCCCGGAAATACACTGCTAGCACCTACAGTTGAGCTGATCTGCTACTACTTACACGAAACAGGTGTCCCCCGCGCAACGAAGCACGACGTTCTCGAGTCATACAGACCCTACATCAACAATGCTAAAATCTTCCTAAATGCCGAAGTCACACCCGAGGAGGGTGAAGCGCTTGTGTCTGCGGGCAAGGTCGATGGTATCACTATCGGATTCAATTATATCACGCACTCTGACCTGGTCGAGCGGGTTCTCCATGGCAAGCCGTTGGACAACATTCCGGACATTTCCCATATGCAGACCAACAAGAATTCGGGTGACTGGAGGACTGGATACACGGATTACCCTATTGCTACATATTGATCTCTCTAGCTTGAGCTTCTTCCGTATGCACTAGCATTTAAATAATCTAGCATGTAACGCGCACAAATGTCGTCTGTGTTATCTGATATAATTCCTCGATTTAGCCTCTACACGCCTGACCGGTTCCGAGCTAGTATTTAAATAACTGGTTGATCCTGATAGACTGATTGTTGAGTGATCTTCATTGGAGATCTGAAAAACACGAAAGTGGTAGCTGATTAGCCAAATATATACAAGGTACTAAGAATACACTGTACAGGGTGCCCAGACCGGCCTCGGTGATTTACTGGCACGATAGTTGATACATACTTACTACTGAATGGTTGATGCTTTGAATACTGATAGAGGCCGCGAGGGCCAAGTCATCGCTGCTAGAATGTCAGCAAGTAAAAGGAAACATAAACATACGATGCATACTATTGCGATGTTGACTTTCCTGGCACTGGAGTAACCAAATGTCCTGTTGTATTGCCTTACTTTTATACAGCCATTAATTATTGGCCACCTAGCCACCAAAAAATCAAAATGAGCTCTTGATAGTCGTCACACACAAGGCCCGAATAATGAACGCTAAATTCTGAGCACTTGGTATCAACGACATAAATACTATCATCAACACAAATCCGAACTAATCAAGGTCCTCGAAGTAGGCGCGCTCGAGGAGTTCGAACATCGTATAGTCGCGTCCGTACACCGCAGCCTCGTCGTCGAACTCGCGCTCCTGGAGCTCCTCCTCATATTCGCGTTCCAGGAGCTCCTCGTCATCGAACCCGCGCTCCTCCATCTCCTCGTAGTATTGGCGCTCGAAGAGATCCTCGTCGGCGAACTCGCGCTCCTGGAGGGCCGCGTCCAACGCGCGCTCGTACATGGCGTCTTCGTCGAAGTCCCGCGCCTCTGGCGCAGCCTCGGCCGCGGATGCGTCAGGAGCAGCAGAGGCGTCGGGAGCAGCGGATGCATCAGGAGCCGCAGATGCGTCGGGGGCCGCGGATGCATCAGGAGCCGCGGATGCGTCAGGAGCAGCCGATGCGTCAGGAGCAGCCGCGGTGGTAGGAGCGGCCTTGGAAGTAGGAGCCGCGGAGGTGGTAGGAGCCCCAGCGGCAGTGGTTGCGTTGTGCTTCGCAGCCGCTTGTTCCAGCGCAACCCTCCTCACCTGCTTCCTGTGATCCCGCAGAATATCAGCAAATATACAAAAACCAGCATCCATGCCGTGCACGACAGTTAATCCGACACTCACATGCCATCCCTCATAAAGGTAAAGAAATTAGGCGCATAGTCTTCCATCTGGTCCACGGCGCGCTCGTAGAGCTCATCGAACTCGCGTGCTTCCAAGTCATCGGAATCGTACGAGCGGCTCTCGAGCTCGGTGTCAAAGTCGTAGGAGCGCTCGAACATGGACATCTGGGGCTCGGTCTCACGGGAGACGAGCCCAGCCTCGTCAGGGTGACGTGTGAAGAGGTCATCGTATTCGCGGCTGCTTATAAGGTCAGGAAGAGAAAAAACACTAGGAAAAGGCACGCACGCATCGAATTCATCCCAGTTACTCTGCGCAAAGACAGGGGCTGCCACGAAGGCGGCAACGAGGAGGATTGAAGAAGTGTATTTGACCATTTTGCTTGCGGATTTCGTTGGTGGGTGTGATAGTGTCGATTGAGCAGTTAATTGGGGCTAGTAGATCAAGAAGATAGCGGAATTTGGACGATTGTGATCAACACGAATCAGTAGTATTGGGGGGAGACCAGCTGAAGAAACCGAAATCATGATTGCGGGTTTATATAGCGTAGCAGGGACACAGCCTCAAACGCCGGCGCTGATCCGACCACTGACCACGTTGAAACGATGATTTGATGGCACGGAGATTTCCAAATTTCGACACGACTTCAGCACCCTCAACTCGATGCATTTTCATTTGTCCTCGGGCACTTGAAAAAGAAAGCGCTATGTTGGATATGCGCAGTTAGCTGAACTTTTTTTTTTTTACATGAAAAAAAACATTCAGTTGTAGATTTGCAACATTCAGCGCGCGTTACGCGTTTCCATCCGAGATCATGATGCATAGCGAATGCCAAGTACTTTGAGTACATAACGTTCAGGACTTCCTGTCAACGGGGCGAGTGGATTCCGAGGTACTATGTCCAGATTTTCCTCGGATGCGGATTTTTCAGCCTACATACATTGTAATTATTGCGCATCTTTCGCGCAGAGAGGATATAGCGCGGAACCATTTTGGGAGTCCCATGTGAGACTCTCTGGCTCTCTGATCCGCCCACCATGTCCGAAGTCCATCTGAGAGAGGCGTCTTCCGCCGCCTCTTCCTCTCCTCGCGTTAAACCCGCCCCCCAAACCTCCGAGATTCCAGGAAAATTCTTCTATTCTCCAAGCGATGATGGCACAGACGAGAATCTTCTCATCCTTCTCCATGGTCTTGGTGAGTCAACCATAGACGAACTGCTTATGACTTACTCAAATCATATTGGTTGATCCAGGCGACACCCATCTCCCCTTCTCTAAACTGGGAAAATCACTCAAGCTGCCACAGACTGCAATTCTAGCGCTGCGTGCGCCCGAGCAGTAAGTACCACCTACTACGAATTATGACAATCATATAACTATCTCCAGAGTGCCGTTCCTCTACGAAGACGCTTGGCAATGGTATCCATCATTCGACGACCTCGGCGAACCCATCGCACATCCCAACCCAACACCCGCGATCGAGTTTCTCTCCAAGGTCATCCATCATCTTACCAGCGAGTGCACCTGGCCACTCGAGCGCATCCATCTCTTCGGGTTCGCGCAGGGGGGCTCCGTCGCCGCTGAATTCGCGCTCGCATCCTGGAGAGCGCAGCTCCAACCCTCTTTGAAACGGGCCATATCCACATCGCCCACGGCCATATCCGCATCGCCCACGGCCGTTCCTGCGGCCGAGTCCCAACCCCTCCAGCTCCGCGCCCTGGGCTCCGTCGTCGCGATCTCCGGGCCCCTCCTCTCCTATCCGACGCTCTCCAAGCTCTGTCCGACACCGATACTCGTCGCGCACCGCCCGCCGCCCGCGGAGACCGCGCTGTCGTCGAGTGCGCTGGCGGCGTTCCGCAAGGCGTTCACCAGTGTCACTGAGGCGAAGATGGCGGGGCGGGCGGGCGCTGGCATGCCTGCGTCCAGGGATGAATGGGAGCCGATCATGCAGTTTTGGAGTACGCATTTGGCGAGGAGACAGGTGGAGGGGCTGTATGAGGTTATGAGTGGGATGGCTCCCGCATGAACTTGGTATCATTGTTGGACGCTCGTTCGAAATGGTTAGCTGATGTCGAAGTAACGTTAGGTGAGTGACATTTACAAGTAACCCCGGTGCACGGTATTCACCACTGGGCTGAAGTCCGTGTAACTACTATTCCATACAAAATTTATCAAGATACAAACGCCGCTCATGGTAACCCGAACTGCAATCAGCAGTCATTTGTCGACAAACCGACGTTCTCCTCTTCACCTCGTCCTTAGGCCTGATTACTGCTTGCTCCTCGCGATGAATATAACATTTCACCTCTCCAAACGTCCCCTCGCGTGTACGTCTGTGGAAAAGATATACTCGTAAACCTCATTGTCTCCCCTACGCCAGGGTCGAGACGCACACATCTTTCAACACTCCTGCTAGTCCAACGCCGCCATCTACCCGAGACGCCCTTGCTATCTCACCCTTTCCTTCCTCAGACTTCAGATGCCTCTCTCCTTTCCCACTACTGCAGACCCTTTTGACAGATCGGCCTCTTCGAAATACTAAAGCGGCTGGAAAATCCCCAAGACCCTTTCTTCGCCCCCCTAAAGACAAGCGTTGCTGCGATGTGGCGCGCCACCAGACTCGGGCTGGCTCAGATTGTTTTGTGTTTCTCTGCTATCGGCGATCGTGAACATGGCCGCTCATTCTGAAATCTTCGTCTGCCAGGCGCCGCACGGTATAAAAGCCTGTCATTTTTCTGCGTCTCCCTTTGTTTCAAACGATCGTCATTTCGCGCTATGGGATCCATATCTATATGCTTCTTCAAGCTTCAGAGGCTATTAACATCTCGACGCTACTGCAATCCACCAATATCGTTGATCTTGCCGGGACATGCATCCTCCTGCTTCCACAACTTAGTCGTCGACAAGGCTGATGGACCATTATTACAACCTTAGGAAGTGCACCTATGACAGATGGGTTATTTTAACTTTCAGGTTTCGGTCTTCTATATATCAGTTTGCACATCGTTTCACCTCATTTCGCCCAACTTGACTCTTGAGGCAACTTGCCACTAACAAGAGTTCCGGGAATTCCGCCGCGACTTCGGTTGAGGCCCCAACGTTCAACTCTTTACCTCTGCATTTGTCATTCCAATAAGTGCTGAAATGCATGCTCTGAAGGCCATCTTTTCCCTTACCAACCTTGGCCATCTTGTGGCTTCTCCCTCTTCGCCCCCAACATGGCGCGATGGGTTATGGTCGACGACACTGATCCAAGCATAGAGTACGCGGGAGATTGGTTTGCGGATACAGGGAATCTGGATTCGTCCGGAGACTGGGGCCCTCCGTATCTGAGCACGGTGCATGGCACGAGGACACAAGGGAGTTTCTCCTACGATTTTTCAGGTCGGTGCTCTGCATAGTTTTTCAGCGCATATTTCATAACATGATTGCTCAACTCTCAGCACTCCAACCGAGGAGTGGTGGTGAGATAGCGATAGCATCGATTATGTCGTCGTTTTAGCGTCGCTGATTCCGTTGGTCGTTAGGTTCCGCCCTCACCTTGACTGGTGCAATCCAGGTGCCAAGGAGCTCGTCATCCGCAAACACAACCTGGGAGTGTCTCGTTGACGGAATAAGCATCACAGGCGAGAACCCGGCAAGCGTGAATAATCGCGTCAGAATTTGTGCAGGCAGCGGGCTCGCTGACGGTCCGCATACGCTGCAAGTCAACGCGCAGGGCAGCAGCGCGCAGATGTTCTGGTTCGACCATCTCCAGTACCAGCCCTCCGCATCTGTCTCGCTGGCGGACGCTGCGATCTACATCGACAGGACGGACCCGATATTCGACTTCGGGACGGGGTGGGTTCCGGGATTCACGACGGATCAAGCGGGCGCTACGCTCGACTTCGAATTCAATGGTGCGTGGCCCTCATCCGGATGCCCCTCCTACGTGAGATGACGTGTTCTGTAGGTGTCTCCTTCACGTGGTATGGCTTCTACGAAGCGAGATTTCCCTTCGCCGTCTCCACTGCATCCTACGCTATCGACGGTGCAGCTCCTGTAAATTTCACACTCAACGGCGTCACCGCCCAGCAGACCAGCGTACAATATTCCCAGGTATTTTTCACGACTGATACACTCTCTCCTGGGGATCACAAGGTCGTGGTCACGTACAATGGCAATGCGGACACGACGTCGTTGAGCCTGCAAGTCGTCATTGTCCAAAACGGTACGATGTTCGGCAAAAGCGCAGCCATAAATCGCTCACGAACGCTGCCTAGGTACATCTACGCCAGGGGGAGGTCCGTCCGCGGGCACACCTTCGGGTGGAGGGACAGCGCCGACAGGATCCAGCACATCTGCTGGCGGGACGATTGGTGCGACTTCCGGCGGACGTACGACGCCTACCCCGGGATCCATCACGGCCAACGGATCAGCATCCCATGGCCAATCATCCGGTACCGCAAGGTCTGACACCGGCGCGATCGTGGGGGGCGTAGTGGGTGGTGTCGCGTTCCTTTTGCTGGCGGCATTGCTATTTTTCTGGATGTCGAGACACACGAGACCCACGACCGTAGCGACCCCCTTCCGATCTCCACCATCCTCGACACAGAGTCCACGTGCTGCACAAAAGGGAAACGAGTTGCAACAACCTTTGACTCGGGTGGTGCCAGATGTGGATAGTGGTATTCGACGGATGGCTGTGCATGGCGATAATTCAGAAATGGTGCATGTTCTTCCGCCGGTGTATTCGCAAATTTGAGGGTATTTTATGTGTTTAGAGATACACTTTTTGTATTTATGTTGTCGCTCACCCTGATTTAGTATATATATTTATTGTGCGAGCGCAATGGCAAATGACCTCCACATATCTCCCGATACCAAAGTCAAATGCGACGACCTCTGTATTGAAGTCAAACGCGACGAGCGTGATGATGATTGGCGAGGCCGCACAGCACAGGTGGTCCGTGCGCATGACAGAAACGTACATAAAGGACGGCCGCACATGTGGACGCCTCATACTTACCTTGATGGCACAGGCCGCTTCAAGTATCCTGGTCTATGGGCCGCGGAGATGCTCCATAGCACGGCGACCATGTCCCCAGAGGGTGTCTGCGGCTTGCATGGGCTTCGCGCTCATGCACCGTCTCAATATTTTCCTGTCCCGCTTCGGCCACTCTGGCTGGGCGGGCTTTTCTTTTGAAGGTTCGCGCTCCTAACCCTAACCTTAGGCGCCGGAGATAACTGCTTTTGAAAATGCCATCCTTGCTTCTGTCCTTGTTGATTTCTTCTTAGTCTATCACACGAGTTCAAGTCTCCACCTACCTTGGAACCCAAAGCTATGGAAAGCAGGACTGTCAAGCTTCGAAAGCTGCTGCCAAACACGTTCCGGCAGTGATTGCCGGGTATTCGGATGTGATCCGAATATTAAAGGACCCCGGACCCTCACTAAGGAACTCGGAATGCGCATCGACGTTGGTTATATCGCGCATCTGAGTCGCTAGTACACTTACTTTACATGTTAGTTAGTAAGAATACAATCAATAAAGAAATTCCTTTCGTTGAAGATACACTTCCGACATCAGAGCAAGGTCTTCGCCATGTCGCAATGCTTTCCAGATGATGAGAACAGCCTAAGCAGCTGGCATGCTCGCATGAGACAGAAATAAGTTAAGTGAACAGTTTTCCTTACATATTAGAGTATTACAGAACTTGATTCCAGACATCTTACAGGCTTTGGTAAGAGCATACAGATTTCGCGCGGTCATTCAACAGTAACTGTAATACAACTTAAGTAGAAGATGGGAGGCTTATTGAGGACGAGGCATGTATGGCTAAGCTATGTATTTGGTATTGTTAGATAGTTATTTTATATTACTATTTATTGGTACAAGTGTCCAATGTTTCTGAGCAATGTACCACTCAACAGTTTAACTTTCACGTAGTGAGCGCAAACATACCGGGGACACGTGACCATAATAAGCGCCCGAAGACAAGAGATTCAGAAACTACAAAACGGTTACACCTCAGGAAGAGCTGAATTCCTGTATATATACACATTAGAGTAGATACATGACACTTTGAGTATTTTTGAAGAAAGTTGGTTGACACAGCTGCTGCTACGATATGAATTAAGAATTGTATTTCGGCTATGTGACTTGATAGTCACAATCTCACGTCACATGGATAACGTCCGTTACTCCGGATACTGCCACTCTCATATCTCATTCAGTATAGCGTGAATGTATATTCTAAAGCCCAGGTTCTATTTTTCTAATGTCTTCTTTTACTCTGTCTACTCAGAATGTCTTAGGTTAACAGCCGAAGACAGGAAGTAGCCCAAGTTTTCTTGTTACGCATCACGCGCCGGTACAGTGGCTGTACACTGCCGTTTATGTCTCTCGTCCTCGGTCTCTAGCCGCGGCAAAGAACATCGCTCACGTTCGAACACAATTATCTTGCGCAGGAACAGTCTAAAAAATAAATAAAAACCACATTAACATAGGTATACTTAATTATACTTGTTGTACAAGTTCGATCTTATTAGGCATGCAAGAAGATACAATTGTGAGGATGTGAATGAACACAGTAGTATATTACCAGTCATCTTCGTCGTCTTCGTTATCAGTAAATTCTACCTCCCCAATCTCGAACTCATCGTCTCCTGCATCAAGCCTGTCCAGGTCTGCTTCGTGTGTGGCGTCTGAGAGATACAGATAGCTTAAGAGACATTTAATTTGTAAGAAAGCAGAAAAACTTACCAATTCCAAGACCATTGTTAACACCACCCATGTAATAATTCCATCAGGGCCAGGATTTTCAATACCACCGTAAAGTTCACGTCCAGCAGGAGGAACAGCATCATCTGCATTATTTGGCCTCCATGGCTTGAAGATAAACTTCGCACTCTTCCATAAAGTCTACGGCCTCATCCAGATGCTCAAACCGGTAGAGAAGCTCGGAATAATATCCCAAACATTCTTTCGGTTTACAACAGGACTTCCCATGCTTTGGTAAAGCGTCTCGCATACCGAGCAAATACCTCAGGTACAAGCTGGAATACTGGATCATCTGGTGGTGCCAGTGTCCGGCGAACATGATCGATTGCTTCCTGCTCAACTTTAATCTATAAAGAATTAGACATAAATTGACTGGAAAAATACACTTACTTTAAAATCCAGACAGCCTAGCGTGCAGGAAAAAATGGATATCATTTGGACACCATGTGGAAGGACCTTATTGCGATCAGCCCGTTTTTTCGTGTTGTTGACAAGGTCTTTCCAAGCATTAAGCTCGGTTGCAGGAAAGGGATAAAAATCCAGCGAAAAACAAAGCTATAAATATTCAAGTCACTCAAAGCTGAATAAATTTAATTCAAGAGGCAACTTACACATGAAGAGGAGATTTGTGTCGTACAAGCCGTTGTTGACTCCAAAGTCAAGATGTCTTCAAAGCCGGGGTAAAACGTCGACGCAGCTGAGACCAGGTAATTTCGGGCTTTACATTCTTCTTCTGACGCATCCACCTATGTTGAATAGTCCCAACTAGGTTAGGATCATGCCAGTGGCGGAGGGCAGTATGGCCGTTGCTATTCCATAGTTTTCGATCCTGGATCGCTTTGAGTGACGAGTGGCATTCTGAGAGAATATTTAAATGAGTGAATACTTTTAGATAAGATAAGAAATACTCACATCCAAGATCTTCGACCACACCAGGTAATAGGAGAGAATAAGCTTTGGATTACTATTTGTCCACCAAATCTCAATCCACTGAATTCTGCCAGAAAAAGGATCAACACCAGTGTGAAGTGCAAGTCCAAACGTTTCCATTTGTCGTGCTGGTCAACAGCGAGCAGATCATTAGGCCCGGCAGCCCAAAAGCGTCGGCGCTTAAGACGTCCTGCCCTACGCTGACGGACTAGCTCTGGCTCCCAAATACGAAAATAAACAACGATCAGTGTGCTATTGAAACAAGTTTGAGTTCAAGGGTAAAAAATAATAATAATACTAGTTCTAACTTACCGTGACACCTTCATCCCTGTCTTGTGGAAGATATGATTGACCATATCCCGCGCACCAGCCAGTGGATATTGCTCCGGAGATCAACCATTACCTCACGGATGGTTTCGAGAGTTTGCTTCTGCTGTCTTGTAGACAATAAGCCCATGCGTTTGCGAATAGCCTTAAAAGATGTCAAGCTGGAAGGATATATGTTAGTAAAGTGTGGACACATTAGCTATATCAGAGACCTACCCAAGACCATATTCTCCAAGTCAATATGCTCGTCTCGGAGAATCTTCAGAATCTCGACATCGGTCTTCTGCATTTTCCAATAAATTAGAATCCATGGGCAATGGTTTCCAATGGAGCTTATAAAAATTATTAGAAGATCATAACTGTTTGTAGGTCTCACTTACGAAGGGGTTTGTGCTGATTTCCACGAGGCATTCGAGTAATGAGTTGGAACGACTTAATTCGAGCAGTGTCTGCAGCCTTAAATCATAAATCTATCAATGACGAAATTTGCACGAATAATGCAAGTATGAGCGAGCAATTTCAAATACTTGTAAAATCAGTCTCATAAGCACGAATATTTATCATATAGACCTCATTAACACAAATATCCACTAATCTAAGCGCAATAATCACGGAAGAATTATCGAGAATTGAGAATTTTGTTGTGAGCAAGAGGGACCAATGCAAATACTTCTGTAAGAATGTGCGCATATGTCTGAAGACTCACCTAAATCTGTTGTGATTAATACGAGTATACAGAAATAATGTTGCAATAATTTTAAATTATGTGGTCAGCTAGCAGAATGGCATCGAGCATCCGCAAAGGCAGCCCAATGTACTTAAGGATACTGATTGACGACTCACGAGCAGTGGACACACCCCTAACACCCCTATCACATCTCAAGCGATGGAACTCCAAGTTCTTGCTGAATTCACCCAAGATCTCATCGCTTCTGAACCAACTCCCTGTCAACGCTGCACGGATGTTATTATTCAACCAGGTGAGAAGCGCTATTTTGTTCAAGATCCTAAGCGCCCAAACTTGCCTGGGAAATATGTTTGCCGTGCATGCATGATCCACTATGCCAACAAAGCTGGTACTACGGCACGTATTGTACCCACAGCAACAAACTCTGGTTAGTAATTGCAATTTTTTATAAGTTGTATTGGATGTTAATTCGATTCTACAGGTCAAATCCGGCCCACTGTATCCACAAATGCAGCAATCAATATGGAGTCAATCCGGGCTTTGGTAAATCAGTCCCAACGTGCTGGTAAGTATTCAACTCTATTTTTTTTCACTTCAAGGTTCTGAATTATTTAGGAGTGCATTCTGAACTAGGAAAAGCAACCGCGATGCCACCACCAGCCTTGACGCTTCCTGCTGTACATAACCCCACATTTTTTCAGACCTACTTCTCTGGAAGAAATCAGCTGCAAAGCATACCGAATGAATCAGTGAAGCCTTCGATTGGCTATTCCACATCCCATATTAAATATGCGGATGAGCGACAGCGTTGGGCAAGTTCCTCGTACAAAGGAATACCTCCTGCTCCGACTCCCATAACTGGTATTACTGGTCAAATCCCTCGACGTGCACAAATTGAAGATCAAGTCCGAATTGTTGTATATGTGTACTATGAGCTATTGAATGAGAAAACAGTCAAGACGGTATGTTTTTTATTCAGATACCCATATAACTTGTCTGATGTATACCATCCACTAGAATATTAAAGAAGGAATGCCTGTGGATTACAATATCATGCCTCAGTCTCTTGTTCAAACCATCAAGTCGAATCTTGTCCGCCCTCTAAGCGAATTCTGTCCTGGATTTCCTTGGGATTTTTCTTCGAGAGCAACAAAAGTCCGTGAAGCAAACATATGGCAGGACGTCGAACAAGCTGATCCGTCTCGCCCTTACTTTTATGGACGCTTTCTGAAGCAAAAAACTGGTGCCAAGTCGGATGGGTCTTTGATATTTTCTCAGCCAAAGGGAGCCATCGACTTCGCCCTCATTATCAAGAACGCGCAGTGGCTCCAAGTCGAAGACTACAAGGAAAATATGGCCCAAGATCAAGCTGGACCAGTTGAAACTCATTTAGTACGTCACATATCAATGATATCTTTGCTTAAACTTACTGTTCTCTTAATATTAGATGACTAGTGCTATTATCAAGCGCAAAACACCCCCCAGTCCTGAGAAGGGCACTGTTCTATCGCTTTCAAAGAGAAAGTTGACAAGTTCAAGGCCGAAATCTCTAGCGCAGACTCTTGAAACTACTGAGGTTAGTAGGCCCAAACTTTCTTGGAATACATCATGTTGCTGATTTCTTTCGGCATGCAGCAAGAAATTTATCGGTTTAAGCCCCTCAATTTGGATCAGGTCCGAACAGGAATTTTCCTTGGTGGACAATCTGCGATTATGGCGCAGAAAAAACAAAGTGAGTACCCGGTGTGATTGGAAGTCTTCTACCAA
>JACGCK010000211.1:0-75117 GCA_014925825.1 Pholiota molesta
AACCCTTCGAATGTGTCCCAGCGCCTCCTGCCCTACGACAGAGCAGTCTCCAGCCAGTGTTTAGCTGGTTTACTTATGTGCAGTCGGGTGATGCTCTATCAATAGACAAGGGGTTCACTATTTCTCTGGGTCTGGATCCCATTTTATCTCTCTGGATCCAATGTCAAAAGATTTGAACTCAGCCCTTTTAGTCGATGCCCTTCCTTCACCGAGTCAACGGGATGAATTCGACGCACTGTCGCTTCCGAATCCTTCCAACAAGCAATCGAAGGCTCTTCAAAGCTTCAAGTTGGTAATGGCTCGTTTCTCACCATCATCCAGTGCTCGAGGACCTACCGACCGAGCTTCTCGTGAAAATATTTCATTCAACGCTTGGACTGGAGAGACGTCCTTGCTACTCGCCAGGTGAGCTCGGTACCAATTGCATTTCGTATACTTATTCTGTGAAAGGTCTGCAAGCACTTGGTCGATATATCGACCGCGCAGCCTCTTTGTGTTCAAGAAAGCCAATTGAAACTTACATGGGCGGAGAACTCAAACATGTAGTGGCTAGACGCAACTACCTGGCTAGATATCTGGGATTTGATGACTCTGAACGCCACTGCATCGAAGTTTGTAATCGGTTCCTTGAGTATTCTTCATCCCACCCGAAGTCCTATATATTTTTCTACTGTCCGTCAACCGGAGGCTTCCAGGTGGCAAGCTTAGAATATCTATGAGGACCACATTTCTCTGTACGATATCAACAAATCTACTGATCCATGGCTGCCAGCCGATAAATTTGATGAGCCATTTATCCGAATATTTTCGATAATGGACGGACATGGCTTTGTTATAGATTTTGCATCGGAAATTGCATCGCACGTTCCCTGTGGTAGACTCTTCAAGGTAAATTCAAGTTGGGCAGCGTCCCGATACCGGAGTCTTAATTCTGAAATACCCTACTTTTATTAATCTCGAAAGTGAAATTCCTGTAAGTTTTCCGTCTTATCCACTGTTCTATTTCTCACAGCATACAATCATGCAGCAAGATATATCTCTTCTTCCAGATGACAATCTTGCTACCGTCTTAGCAAACGGCATTTCTCTCTACGTATCACCAACCTTCAGTCGGTCCTTCCTGTAAACTTGCTGATGATTCCGGGATTCAGGAATCAGCCTTACTCAGGTTACTGGAAGGTGCGGTGCATCTATCTCAGCCATATCTACACCGAGACACTACGCGAGTAGCCTTTGCCGTCAAGGGTTCAACATATCGTTTGGTTATTCCACGTCGTAGCAACGACGATCTAGGGTACTTAATTATGAAAGACTTAGATATTACTTAATGCTAATGTTATTAATAATTTTAACTTATGGTACTAATTTATTAATTTGTCACCTATAGCTACTAAGCCACTTGTCACTGTTATCACATGACTTGGTTGGTTCAAGCGGCCACTGCCAGCTGCCAAATTGCTTTCATTTCACTTTCGACCCCGCCAATGCTCCAAAACCCAATGTCTGAAGGTCCGGGACCTCTTGTAGAAACGCTGGTGCCTCATTTACGCACTCAACTTCAATATGCTGGCCGCAATTGGGCTGAATTTGACATATTGTCCCTCCTTACACCTCTCAGGACCTTGCACGACCAATGGAACTCCGTTCGACTATTAGCATATGTATCTAAAGGTCAGTCAAAATCTTTCACTGTTTAAGTGTATAGACTCATAACAATGCACTATTATATGAAGTGTTCGGGTGGTTCTGTCCACGCCGTAACTCTGCGTTCGAAGATCTGCCGACAGAGATTCTCGTAGAAATTTTCAAGCACATGGGTTGGAGAGATATTCTTGCTGGTCGGCAGGTAAGCTTTGTGCTTATTGGTCGCGTTTCATAAGCTCATGTTGTTACAGACTTGTAAACGCCTTCATGAGATATCGACCGCACGGCCACTATGGGCGTTCTTATTCAAACGACTCTCCGTTGAGCTAATGGCGCCACCAATTCTGGAAAGCCCAATCGATACTTATACGGGCGCAGAATTAGAACGCACTGTTCTAAGATATATATCATCTGATATTCGATGGACCAGCTCACATCCACGAGTACGAAGTATTCCAATAACCCTTCATGGTTCTGGAGAATTCACCGTTCTTGTGGAGGGAGGGAGATGGCTCCTGTTGACATCATCACAAATGGTTGCTGGCTGCGTTTATGCGTATGATCTGGACAAACCTGACCCAGAGCCCTTGTGCATTATCGATATCGGGGAAGCGGACCCTGAGCAGCGTTGGTTTATGGCGGCAGACGTGGATCATAATGAGGTCCAGTTGACCTTCAACCTTTGTCTTTTTCCCTACTCTACCGCGTGCGATTCGAGTCTTGAGTATCCTCCTGGCGGCATCCATGTCTATCGTGTATCATTGCAAGGCCACGGACGCGACGCAACACTCATGGCCCGAAAACTCAAATCGCTTCAGAACGGCTTCCGAGCTTACACCCTGGCATTTACTTTGCGTGGACATTATCTGGCCAGGTCTCTCGGTTTTTACGACGGGCGCTACCAGTGCATCGAAGTTTGTAACTGGTTTCTGTCGGATTCTTCTATGCATTGGAAGTCATATATTGATTTGAATAAATACATCCCCGTAAGCCTTTTGTCTCGTATAACGCGTTCTCTTTTCTCACAGTATATGCTCAGAAAAATATAAGTTTACTTCCAGATGAAAAGCTTATCGTCGTCTCGCACGATGCCATTTTTCTTTACAATATTGCAAATCTTCATCCGATCCTTGCCGGTGAACTTGTAACGGATGCGACTCAAACAATTGAATCGTACTGGAAACACTCGGACGCCACACCAGTTGTACGTATACATATATCCAAACCATATCTTCATCCATGCGGAACCCGACTTGCTATTGCTATGGGAGGTGCCATATATGGTCTGACCATTGCCGATCGCGACGAGGAACCCAAGTATCAGTTACTCTCTAGTGTCAATGCTTGTGGCACACTATGGACCTCTGTTGGTATTGACAAGGTCTATATCCATCATCCTACTGGGCACGTTGAGACTGCTAGTTATATTTGGCCGGACGACGAGTACCATACGAACGCTGCTCCTTCACTTCTGGTCCCGACCGTTCGTTATCAGGAATGGGAGTCTCCGAATCACTGGTCATCTGTTCCCTTATTCGATGAAAGGTCCTGTCGCGTCTTTTCAACCGTAGACAAAGGGCCTTGTGTTGTTATTGATTACGCATGTAAATGACATTGAAGTCGCAGTATTTCATACAGATCATATTTATTTTGAAAACACTCTTCGCAGATATCAATTCATAATTTCTTCATACCCTCTGTGGACCAAGCACGTCGATGATGGCTTGCACAAGCTCAGAAGGGGTGAGTTTGGACTGTCCATCAAATCAATATAAGTATGTATATCACGAAGCTGATTCATATCTTGTAATGAAATCAACTCACCCAGGCCAGCAACATCTTCACGAGCATATCATTCGTAATGTCAAGTGGGGGGAAGATGAAGGATTCGTAGAGAGGCCTCGCATCTGATGACGGTGATGAGGATGGCACAAGAGTCCTGACGAGTCCGAAGATCCAAATCTTGCCATTCGTGAGGTAAAAAGGCACCGCCTTCCGACTACGAATACGTAGTATAGTATCAGCGACATGTTCCTTGGTTGAAATAATAACAGATACTCACGCCGAATCAAGTTGGTCACTGGCACTACTCATTCTAATATATATATGCCATGCATTAGTAATTGGAAACTTCACAAAATTTGCAAAAATGAAAAGTAACTGACAAGGCGATGCACTGCCCCACAACCTGGGGAAGGTGAGCTTCCAGCTTGACCGCCAGGTCCTTAGCCTCAATCACAATAATGTTGATGCCAATTAACAATCCTGCTAGATGGTTATAACTGGGAGCTAGTGGATGTACAAATGACTTCAATGTGTTAAATTTAGATTCAGAATCATACAAACACACCCTTCATTGCATCTGACTTGAATGTTTTGAACGCTTCTTCACTCCAGCCCTGGTCGAATCTAGCTATGATAGCATAGTCTGCCACACCAGTTAATGTAGTGTTGAAGTTGCCATACTTGATACTGGAAAGTCTTGACGGTGTCACCTTGCCGTCGCTTGCAGTCTGAATTGTAAATTCAGGGATAATCAGTACCCAATGTCCTTCGCTTCGTAGATATCTTCCCAGCTCCAACACCCATTTATCGATGTCGAACCTTGCACTAGCCTCTTTCTAAAATAGACGAGGAATTCCATGATGAGTGGTGTGAATAAATGTGATGAATGAACTAGTTGCACGCACGCGCGGAAGCACCAGGCTTTCAATAAGTTTGACACCGTCAAACACACCACTATGGTCCCAAGCTTCGGAGTTGTATAAATCCTTCTTGTACGTTTGTCGATGGATCTTTTGAGTGCACTCCACAATCAACCTCGTTTTTTTTTCATCGATTTGTTGTAAGAGAGGCGGCTTAACTCCAAGCATATTCTGCAACTTCTCCCATGTTAGGCTGGAGAACGGAAGAAGCTGTGCCAAAATATCATCGGATCAGCTTGAGCTTTCAATGAATTGATCAGGGAACAACGGAAACTCGTACAATTGCATTTGCATCCCCTTTGGCCTGTCGATGTCGTTCGAGCTCCTCTAATTCGGTTTGAATATTCTGGAGATATCCTTTCATATCGACAAATGCTTCGACATTTGGAAAGGCGCCGAACTCTGCGTTGAGCATTTGAGACACTCGACTGAAAGTCGTCGTTAGACTATTGGCCTGTTTTTTTGGGATCTCTCCAATGCAAGACACAGATTCGAATTTCGAACTAGATTGAGAAGACCCTGACCAAGGCGCATATTCAATCTCCCAATCGCCTGGGGGGGATCGAATATTATCGTCGGTCGAGTCGTCCCTGATTCTATTTCTTTCGAGGGCAATTGAGATAGATTCGGGAGAAGGAGGAGGAGGAGGGACTTTCTTAGGCATTTGAGAAAGCGACCGGATTGTGAATTCTGAGGGACAGATAAGAGGTGCTCTGTTGCGCCGGTTTATATAGAGAAATTTCAGCCATTTTCTCGGAGTTTTACAATAATCAGAGGAATCACAGATCATCGATAGCGTACGTCTCCAACAAAGCCATGCCCAAGAATGAATTTGAAGGATATATTATCGCCGAATCGCGTCCACATTCTTGCATCAGGTCTACCCCTTGAATCAAGCACCAGAAACCATGTCAATGGGAATCAGAAGACCATTTCTGCGCTTGGGCGACTTGGAGTTTTGAGCCTCGTTTCCACCAGAAGATTGCTTTCCAAAAGATTATCACCACCGGTGATATGATCGAACGTAGCCTGAAAAAGTTCTCAAAAGATACAAAGGAATATCCATCAAATTACCAGATTTTCTACATACTTCCCGATTGCGCAGTGCTTAATGATACTACAATCCTGAAAAGGACTACCACGTTGTGCTATGGCTCAAGTAGAATTGATTACTTCCGCCCAACGTCAGTTTTCCTTCCTATTTTCAGAATACATCATCCAATCTACTGGTTTCCATTGTCTCTGTGGTGTGCATTGTTCCAAGTTTCCAACCCTCTGACTCGATTGAACTTGTATTTCACACCTGCGAATCAGTTCCTAATTAGAAGTGTTGACGCTTGTAGGACAAGTCAAGGGTACCTGCTACTATAAGGAGAACATATTACGCGCTCTATTGTCCCAGCTGCCGCCGGAGCGCAACCCGAAACCATTCCAAGACGTCTACGGAATACAGCTGCGTTTAAACGGTTACGGTGCTTCAGCAGCTTCACTGGACTTCCTGATTATCACTGGGATTCTTCCATCAATCAAGTATGGGTTCAAATTGAGGAGTTGGTAAATGGCAACATGAATACATACCTGATATGGCTAGATGTCACTATTCATTAGCACGGTGAATTCCTGCTCATTTTACTTATCCGAGCCGATTCTGCATGAGGCACACTGTCGTCTTAATTTTTTTTCTCGCGCGGAGAGTACCTTGAAAGCGGCAGCTTTGCGGCTGCACGAGATCATTGCCCGAATCCGATGCCTTTTTTCTTTTAAAAAATAATCTACATGTCACATTGAAGCCTTCCCACTCTTACTGGTGCGACAAAGACATTAACGGGTTCGATGCAGTGGGCTCAGGGAATGACTCGGAGGGGCACGTTGTTTCGTTATCATTCTTACCGGGTGACTCAATGAGAGAACGGCTACTCGGTTTTAATTTACGGAGATTTTCATTCGTTGTTCTTGTGAAATCTGCGACTTCGTCGCTATCTTTTCCGGATTTGTGCGTTGTTGGCTGTTGTACTTGGGTGCAAGCAAAACATCTTTTTCTTATGCCATTTGGCTAGTCTCTTTGGCATATTGATGGATGTATAGCCGATGCCAACAAGTCCAAGAAAGGTGAAGGGTAACATGAACACGTCGAATCCGCCCACATTACTTTTACGCGTCGTCTACCATACGATACACGTCTGTTTCCGATATGTGTGTGTGATTTTTCGACAAAAAAAATGGTGTGGAAGATGATGGGCGGACAAATACTTCGTGGGGCTGAGTGCCGATCCCTAAGGCTCCTTGCGCATCTTTGTTGCCGCCAACTTGTACCGTTTCTGGTATCTCTTGAGGCACGCGCTGTATTTACAGCGTCTTGTATGAACGGCTCCTCAGCAGCGGCCAGCCTCAAAGGCAATGGCAACTCAAAAAGGTTGCAAAAAGGTCACGAAGGCCAATGGCGAAACTGTCCCTTCCAGCCCTCAAAAAGCTAAGGCGGAATGGGATTGCTAATTATAGGGCTCTGCGCGTTTCGATTTTGCTTGTTCGCCGTTCCCGTGATATGTAAAGATCCACATTTACGAAAAAGGAGCCCTTGAACGTCATTTGCTACGACTCCCTCTCCGGTACCCACAACATATACAAGGAGTTGAATCCGTGATCTCAGCCGCGCTGATGCTGTCAAGAGCTTGTATCAGGACATGGCTGCCAGACATCGTGCCCGCTTCAAGTCGATCCACGTACATGCCTGGCGAGATTTGATTTTAGATTGGCGCGCTCATACATCTCCCTCCTTAGATTCCTGCACCGTGTCACGAATTTCCACTTGGCCTGCGTTGCCAACCGTTCCGTCACCTTCTGAGCGGGTTCGTTGTGTTTTATTGTGGTTGTGGGCTGGGGTTCGGACGAGGGTTGTAAATCGCAAGAAATATACTTATATAAGTTAGTTGACGCACTGTTACCCGGGCGCCTAAAATTACCGAGTTCATGTATCACGACGCATCACCGCACTTTGTGGGAAGCAAATAGCTTGATAAATTAGGTCATGCCGCTCGCTGTGGGACTAAACTGGAGATGGATAGTGGTAATACTGTGTCCAGCGTGTGGTTAGCATATTTTTGGAAATACAGTTTTTTCGTGTTCAACTCGGGGATATAATTGGCGTCGGTTCGCTAATTAAATGAGTGAAACATTACCTTCAACGATACAGGAACATGGACAGGAAATGAAAGAAATCACCATTATTGGCGGGCGTCTAAGTCGAGTGTGCCAAAAAAAATTGATCGGGTGTGGCACAGAGTGAGCGTGGGAACGGGTGTGTGTCATCTGCGCTCGTTTCATCGACGGGCATCTGAGGCTGCAGAGAACCGCGATCCATGGTCGCCCCCGCTCCGCCCAGCGCACCGCTCTCCTACGCAGAACGCGCAAAGAGGGCTCAGAACATCAGGTCCAACATCGCAGCACCCCGCCCCTGCAAAATATCTTTGCCCAGCCCCCACCGCCAGCGTCGTCGGTTCATGTTGCTGTAGTCGGTACCACATCCGCCTCGTCGGCGGCGTCCGCAGCGAGCACTGCGAGCACTGCGCCGTCATCGGCCGCCGTATCCTCGTCCTTGTCTGACGACACACCCAACTCTTCCATCCTTTTTGGCACCCGCGCTTCCTCGCCCATACCCTCCACCTCTTTTTCATCCCCCAGCAGCAACCCGAATTCCTCACTGCGGTCTGCAAGCAAGACTGCAGAACAGACTGGAGCAGGCGCGACATCGACATCTGGGCAGCTGGCTGCGAAGGCGCTGTCCATCGTGGCGGCCCACACTGGTGTCGGCAAGCCACCCGCGACGAATGTCTGGAGCCAGCGCATCGAGCGCATGTCTGCCGCCCGTGCCGCAGCAGCGGCCCCGCCTTCGAGTCAGGCCCTCAATCCAAGTCAAAACACCCCCGTTACGACAGCAGCAACAGGCGTCTCTGATACTGCCAGTGCCGCTGCGAGTGCCACGCCAGCGTCAGTGCGAAGCGTGTCGGCCTCCACCCAGGGTTCGTCCACAGCCACCCCAAATACGCCCCCCGCGGCATCCCAAGGCATCCCTTCCCACCGACGCTCAGGGTCTAAAAGTAGCCAACGCAAAGCCGAAAACGAATCAGATAGCGGCATCCACATCCACATCCCTCGGAAAAGAAGATGACCCTTTTGTCGTCAAAGTCCCTGCGCAGCGCCTGCCGCCCACATGGGCCGCTGCAGCGTCCCCATCACTACCCGCTCCTCCGCCTTCTTCCTCTGCCTCCGCGTCCGTCGCAATGACACCAGCAGCATCAACGTCATCCTTAGGCCTGCCGTGCCAGGAATTTCTGCCGAAGCCTGGCCAGAAGTGGGCAACTCGGCTCTCGCGGCCTCGACATCTACTGTCGGAGATTCCCCGCGGCCGAGCGAGTCCCTAACCGCTGGAGAGGAGCACGGGGCGGGCAGAGAGGAAGCAGAAAGTTTTTCTGAAGGCAAAGGTGAGCATTGTTAAATTCAAATTTTTCTCTTCGGCTTCTTGGTTTTCGGCTCGGATTTTTGAAGAGCTCTTACAACCATTTCACCATTTTTTTTTCACCTGATCTCCATTTGTTCTAATTGTCAGCGCCTAGTTCGTATTCATGGCGTTCTGGCTCTGATTTGTCGCTGGTCTTGCGAAGAATTAGCCACGTGCCCGTCGCGCCGTCCCCCGCGCCCGCGCCCGCGCTCCAGGCCTCCGCGCCGCCGTTCTACCCCCAGAGCCACCATGTCCCGCAGGCGGGCGATTCCGCGTTCAACCGGGCACCTGTGTACCCGCCGCCGCCTGGCCCGCCGCCGCCGCCGATGTACCCTGTGTATGCGCCGCCGACGTTTGGGTATGGGGCATGGCAGGCGCCGCCGGCGGGGTATGGGCCGCTGCCGCCGCACCAGCAGCAGCAGGGCTATGTGCCGCTGCAGTATGTGGAAGGGCCGCCGCCGCCGGAGGCTGTTAGCGATGGCGAGGCTGCACAAGCACGTGTAGAGGCGGAGGGGGAGGTAGGATTGGAAGGAAGAGAGCACGGTGCGGGTAGTGCGCGTAGTCTGAGTCGCGAGAAGATGATGTTTGGGAGCATCGGCTTGGCGGCTGTGGCGAGGGAGAGCGGAGTCGGGAATGCGAGTGCGGTGGTGCGGGGGGATGGGCGTGAGGGTGTGGTGGTGGTGGTCAATGGGGAGAGCGGGTCGCCGGAGGTGTCGCGGGCGAAGGAGGAGCACATTGCGGGTGACCAGGAAACAGGCCACGCTAGAGGACAAGGGAGAGACGCGAAGGACAGAGCGGACAGGAAGGCGAGAGCGGAACGGACCCTCCGCGGAACGGGAGAAGGAGGGCGCTAGGCCGAGCGCGGGGAAGCCATTTGACGGCACCATCCCAGCCGTGAGCCGTCCAGGCGTCGCAAAGCGTACAGGCCGAGATCAAATGGAAGTTCGGCACTGCGAAACTGCCAACAACACGCCGCCCGTCCAGCGCCAGCAAGCGCTCCCTCCCGTTGAAGACGCCGCACCACCACCACCACAGCAGCAGCAGTCAGAGGAGCCGCAGCCATGCTATAAGCGTCGAGCACGATGCCCGCCATCTTTACCGCAAACTCCGCACACTCAGGCGACGCGCTGTCGCCCTACCCCGCGACGCTCGACTTCCATGTCGAATTAATGTATATACATGTTAATATGATACCATGCATGAGTAGTCAATATGAATGTCATAAAATAAACCTCAAATTTGCTCGAAAAAAACAGTGCCAGGAACGGCTGCTTGCAGCTTGATTTCAAGCTGAGTCTACAGTTTACGCCATGTCGAGCTAGGAAACGAAAGAAGCTGTACCAATATATCAGAGCAGCTGGAGCTTTCCATTGATGAATTCATAATTCATCAGGAAACTCGGAAACTCATACCGTTTGCACTTGGATCCCGGTTCAAGTTGGCCAATCCAAGGCCTTTTCGATATTACTTACTTGAGCTCCTCCAATTCGATAATTTGGACTTCTAATGAACAAAGGCTTCGACATTTCGATAATCGTCGAGCACTTCCTCGAGCATTTCAGAAACCCGATCGAAAGTGTTTGCCAGACTCTTGGCGCCTCTTTCTGGGATCTCTCCAATGCGAGACACAGATTCCAAACCAGAAGGGCCCTAACTAGGCATGCGGAGGCAGATCGTCAAACTCATCTTCAATTGGAAGGAAGAGAATATTGGCATCGGTCAGGTCTTTGATAAAAGACTCATATGATGTATTTGATCGATCCTGATTCGATGATTGACTCCCTGCAGGCTATGTGCCCGTCGCCCGAGTGTGGCTGTTCTATAAATTGATGAAGTTGTGAGTCACTTGCGCGCAACAGATAATATAAGAAGAATGCTTGCGACCTACAGTTCCGGAAGACATCCCACCATATCTCGAACTTGTTGGAAGCAACTTTACCACCTTTGCAAGAAACAATGCCACACGACAGAGACGATTATATTTTCTTCTGGAAAACGAACGAGGTGCAGTAAGTATAAATCGAAGCAAACAAGGCTGAAGTATGAGCTGATTGAACATGTACAGCGGATGGGGATCGCAATGGTATACTTCGCCGTTCAATGCTGTCGTTACGATTGCACCTTCGGACAGCGATGAGCAGGACCCAGCTGGACCAGAGGAGGTCGTCTTCCCCACCGCCGAGCACTGGATGATGTTGCAGAAGGCACTCCTATTCAAAGACTCGGTCATCGCACGAGAGATATTGGAGGTGCCTGGGACCAGCGCAACCGATATGGCGCATATCAAGGCACTCGGACGAAAAGTGAAAGACTTCGATGACGAAACATGGGTCGCGAATCGAGAGCGAATCGTTTTGGAGGGAAATTTGCTGAAGTTCAGGCAGAATGAGGTATTGCATAAGAAGTTGCTAGATACAGGGGATAAAGTCATCGTGGAGGCGAGCCCAAGAGATAGGATCTGGGGTGTTGGATTCGGGGAGCGTAATGCGCTGAATCAGAAGGAAAGATGGGGTTTGAATTTGTTGGGAAAGGCTTTGGAAGAGACGAGACGAATTCTCCGCGCCGACGAGGAAATAAAGTTATGAAGGATCCGCTTCTAAGTTATGACGAGCATGAATCCGATGATTTTTTAAATCGAGTTTTATTCTTTAGGCTAGCATGGGAAATAAATTTATGTAGTATTGCAATATGGTATAAAATGCTGTCCAATGCGTATCTGGAGTCCAGGTCGCCACTTGATCAGGAAAATGCACAACGAGCTTCACTTCACCATACACGGCTGATTTTGTGAGATTCCATTGAACGAACGCACATTCGGCAATGCGTCAGCAATTGCATCGCGTTGAAGGATTTGAGCTGCTGCAGGCCCTGTTGGATTGGTCCTGGATCCCATTCGTCCTTTGAGGCGCCAAACCGTCTCTGCCAGAAATCCCCCCCAGGTTCACCCTGTGATCAAAGTGCTGCATCAACGTTCAACGTTCAACGTTCAACGTTGAGATATCACAAAGACTCATATGCCAGGTTGCTCGAATTTCTCACAATCCCTATGCAGGTATTGAACATTTTAGAATGCTCACCAGCGCCCACAGCGCTGTTCAACTCATCAATAAATCAGAAGTACACATGAATATGTTTTGATTGATCGCAGAATAGTATAAAATTTGCAAGGTGATAGTGATGAGGAGGATTCCTTTTCTCAGTTCAAGCACTGAGAGTAGTATTCTGTAGTATGTTTCAGTCAGTGACTGAAGGATGTACAACCCAAAAACTCATGTACGCACGGTTTGAGACCTGGCAAGTACCCTGAGCGCATGTAGTAGCACCTCTGTAAATTTAGATAATCAGCGGCAATGATACCAAAAAAAGAGAACCAGACATACGTCCAGCCAATCCCTCCACATTGTCCATACAAAGCAGCACCTCCCGTCACGGGTGTTGTTGTAGGTGTTGTTGTGGTTTTTACGGTTGTAGTGGGCGTAGTGGGTGTGGGGGTTATCGTTGTTGGGGTAGTAGTCGTGGGCTTGACCGTCGTGGTTACTCCAGTACCGGTCGGGGCTCCAGGAACGACAGTAGGGACTGTCGATGGCTGTTGAGCCGTGTTCCAGGTCGCAGTAGTGGGGTATGCGGCGTTGGCAATGGTTGGGACGGTGGTTCCGTATGGAGTGGGTCCAGGAACTAACGGAGGTTAATAATAAATAATATCAGTTTATTCGTAAGATACTTACTAGCATAGGTGGTAAGGGTCTGGTAGATGTTGATAAGGATGCCAGGGTCGCTTGCACTGTAGACGCCTGGAATCTGGACTGTAGGAGGCTTGGCAGTGCCTGTGCCAGCGACGTTCAATTGGAAGCAGCCAGGGTAGAATTGGGCACCTCCGACGGTGCTTGCAACATGCAGAGCTGAAAACATAGAATACATGGCTCAAAACGGTATATCAATATGGAAGATCAACGGATCAGACATACCAATGACTTCGGCGCGGAGGAGATAGTTTCCGGGAGCAATGTCTGATGGAATTGTGAAGGTCCAGTGGCCACAGTTGTTCTGCCATGTCAATACAAGTGAGTGATATGTACCTCCATTTCCTAAGAAGAACGGCTCACATTCAAAACTTCAGTAGCCCAGTAGTCCGGATTGTTCGAAGGCATTCCACTTTCTGCGATTTTGAACCAAGCAGCGCTTGACCCGACTGCGGTAGTTGCATCGCTAACGGCAGCCATATAAATCTATAACAATTGCTTAGAATACAACTAACAAATCAAGAAACGAGAAGAAAAAGGCGTACATTAATGGGGCCGTAGTGGTCTCCGCCAATGGCTTCATCTGCGCATGAGCGGTCGCCGGGTTGCTGATGCATCTCGATGGTAATGGTCTCGCCAGCTAAAGTACATTCTCAGCTTAAAATTGAATATCGTAGCTATCATATACGTTACCATTGACTGGGCAGACCCCGGAACTGGTACCAGCAATATTACATGCCAAATTCTAGAACATTGCGGTTATTCCCTTTCTCGAACATTAAAGATTCGGACACTCACAGTAGACGTAATGTCAGTTATAGGACTGTTGCTAGCTGGCTGTCGAACACAAGAGCTTCCAGCGTCCACGGAACCGATCCAAAGCTCTTGCCAAGTTGCATGAGCAGATGCAGATGCAACGAAAGAAGCGGCTATGCCAAGAAAGACCTGAGGACGCATTCTGTAAAATTCTGCGATAGAGGATAGATCGAAGGTTGAGTATCTGAACGAATGCCAAGCAGTCTTTATAACCCATTCAAAGGATCATATGGGAATAAGGGAGAAATAAGCCCCTCTGCTTGGTTGCGAGATATCCCCTGCATTTGATCCATTGAAGTAACTGCGATAATTTTAGCTCAACGGAAAAACCAAGAAACTCACGTTAAGGCTGAAGTATGCATGAGCGTTTGAGTAATTATAATTTGTTGGCTCTACTTTCCCCGCAGCCGAGTTTCGGGATGCAGGAAGAATTTTGAAAGAAGACCACATGGTTGAATGTTCCGGAAAAATAAGCGTCTTTCAAACCTCGTATGTATATGAGGTCACATCGTCCTTTCGAGGAGCCGCACATTTTCCGTTTGCAATGTTTGTGGCCGGATAGTCCTAAGAATACCAAAGAAGCATCACCACGATAGCGTTGAGCATGTCAACAACTCATATCACGTTGACTCGACCTTGTAGAATTGTGTAGAACCCAGGTTTTCCTTGGTATTGTAGAGCTCATCTCTTCACTGACGGTCAGCTCGCCTTCAGCAGAGATAAGCAAACCGGCAAATCGAGCAGAACGTGGGCCGTTGACACAATATATACGCTCGCCGAAGTGACAATGGAAAGTTATGATCTTTCAACCGGTTTTGACCCGTCACAGCCTCTCCATTGACAAGATATGGTTCATCTGCCGTAGATGTTTCAGCGTTCGAGAGCGTTCGTCCAAGAATAATGTGTGGGTGCATATATGCAGCTGCCTTCCGGGGCATGGGCTCAGTTCATAAACGACAGTAGGTGGTGCCTTGGTATGAGCCAAACTCCATTGTTTGTCCTTTGTTGTGGGTTTCAAACATCATTCACGGCGGACTTTTCATCTTAACATCTCGCTCATGGTTAGCTCATTGCGCGATCGTCCCAATCGCAACACTGGGTCAAAAGGATCGACTTCTCGAGGCAACAAATCGTCTGTGCCTCCGCCACCCGAGGCTGCAGCGTTTACGCAACCACCTGCGGTTGAGGATGTTGGCGATTTAGTCACAGTAAACTGGAGCTTCTTGGCAACGGGTCTGAAGCTGCATAACGTATACCCCCTCGAGTTGAAGCAGTCCCAGATGAAGAAGGCACTGTTCTACATCCGTGACGTATTTTACAACGAAATTGTCGAAGAGTATGACGAAGAAGCACCTCTGAAAGCTTCGAAGCTTCAATTTTGGGTGGTCAGATCATTCCATTTTCTTCGCGCCTATGATTATTCACATTCTCTTTATAGCCTAAAGAAAAGGTTTCCGCTCAGGAGGCATTGACACGACAATGGGGCGCAAATCATCTGCATGACTTCGACGAACATCTGAATACTGCTCCTTTGGCCAGTATGTTGGAAAAATCGATACCCCGGGCGCTCCTCGATGATGACCAATGCCTTCACCTGGTTATCACTGATGGCCTCCCTGGAAAGCGCAAACCAACCCCTGTGCAAGAAACAGATACTTTGGGAGCACTTCCCCCACAGAAACGTGCGTGACGCGTGCTAGCAAGTGTTCTGGTTGCCCCAGTACTGACTCGCCTCCAGGATTCAAAGCTACTCTTGCGGATAAAGGGCCTTCGCCATCCATCGGATCGAAACCAAGGAATTACTTGGACATTCAGTCCACTCCTACTCAAACTGTTTTTGATGGACGACGTGTCGAACATATGGGCACTAGCGCTCCGCCACTCGAAATATTTCACCCTATATTTGGGGACTTCCGTGCTCGTTGTCACTCTGCCACGCCAACAAGGGAGGATCTCATCGAGGTCCAAGAATTCATGAGAAGCGCATCCCTTATCTATAGTGAACCCGAAGACGCAGTGGAATTGCGCAACGCATTAGCGAAAATTTTACGATGCCTGGATTCCAACACTGATACGTCAGCTGCCGATGGTGTTTATTCGTTTGATTTGGGCTTATTCCGCCTTTCTATTTTTTTAATCGAGTTCAAGACAGAATGGGGCGAAGGTGGTTCCGATGCTTCGACACAGGCTGGCCTTTCGATGAAGCGATTATGGTCGGAGGATGACATGGTGCGTGTTTTCCGTATGCAATACAAATCTCATCTCAAATTTCTGTTCAGTCTGGAGTTATGTATGTTCGTGACCGATGCTCTTGTCCTACCTTAATGCTCGTGGGAGGTGGCCCGTGGTTGGGTGTTCTTGGGGGCGTCTTCACTGACAAGGTGATCGTTCAACGGCTGACTGATATGATGTGGATCGCACAGTCATCTACATATGAGGATTCTCGAGCCTATCGTTTCGCCCAAACCATGGTAGCGCTTCGCGAAAGCCTCCTGGTCCTCAAGGAATACTACAAGCAGCTTATTGAAGATGATGTCCCGAAGTTTACGATGCATGAACCTCATCCACGATTCTACCCATACCCAACTTCATGTGAAGTGGACGGCCTCACTGTTCGCTGGACATATGTGGAGGCATTGGACTCGTACTCTACATGCGTGACTTACCTTGCTGAGGTAGACTCGGAAAACCACCCTTCGCTGGGAAAGGGCTCAAAGCTTGTCATCAAATTCGTCGACAGATACGGAGATGAGGCGCATCGACTTCTCGCGGAAGATGGACATGCTCCGAACCTTTGGTACTGTGGTCCTCTTATGTCTTCTGTGCCGTCTACGTCTCCACTTGTTTCCCCTTCTCCACTCCCAGGAATCGCTTTAGGTTCTCTGCGGATGGTGGTTATGGACCACGTCTCCGAGGCCGCTTCTCCTAAAATTTCCATTCCTATGAGAGTCCAGCTTACCAAGATCTTGACAAAACTGCACCAAGAGGGCTATGTTTTCGGGGATTTACGAAGGCCTAATGTCTTCCTTGACAAAAAAGGACTTGTCAAACTAATCGACTTCGATTGGGCTGGCCCATATGATAGGTCCTTACCGGACACACTCCAGAAAGACGATCCCGCGGATCTTATTCCTTGCATAATCCCCGTAATTACCGAGAAATCAGGAAACACCAGCTTTGCCACTTATCCTATGGATCTTTCAAAGCAGGCCTTTGAGAAGACCGGTGCAGAAGACCTCAAAGCCATACGTCCTGTGCATGACTGGCGGATGCTTCGCATGATTGAGCTACAAGATGGGTCTTGATTCTTGAATGGATGACAGTGTCTTGTTCGAGCTCTGGAACAGGAATTAGACGGCCAGACGCTCGTAAAAGGGTATCGGAGGAGCGAATACATCTAGCTACTTTCTGAGAGGTCCATAGACGAGACCAGATTTGCAGGTGGCGTACGAAATTTAGACTTTTAGTAATTGATCACTCATGATATATGCTACATGATGCATGATTTGCCATGCACGGTTTACACAGCAAAATGTGGTTATCAGGCTGCAGGTGTATTAAACTGTGTTGACCGAAAATCACACCTATTTGCATTAGCAATGGGGATGCATTTGATATGGCTAGAAGACTCTTCGCCGGTCGGACTACGTTTTATGACCTACGAGGATATAAACGGAACGTACTACTGCATATATATCATACTGCATAGCTTGTGTGGAAGAGAAGAGGGTCAATGAAGCAGCGTCAGAAATCAAAGTTTAAAGAGTACAATAGAGTAAACACCATAACATGGGAAAATTTATATCAACATCGTGGAGGATATGCATAGGTGGGTTGCAGAAAAGTTCTGTGGCATGACGAGTTCTCGAAGAAGACTGGGCGCGGTCCCATGGTACTTCCGGCAAAGAAATGAGTTATGAGGATGCAAGATTTGATAAAGCCGACAGTCGTGCCCTATATATATGTCGAAAACGGGATGTGCAAAAGGAAGAAGAAAAGACCAAGGGTGTTCGAGGTTTGAAAGAACAATGTATATATAAAGACACAAGGTAGGGAGGGAAATGGTGAACAGTGACTCTGAGGACGTGTATTGTATGGCGATGGGCTAGTGTATAATGCAAAGAGAGCAAAAAGGAAATATGCGGAATCAGAGACCAAAAGGGACAGAAATCAGAGAGAATCGAAAAAGAGACAACAAATTATGAACAGGATGAGCTATAATGACAATGATAATAATGACAGACAATGACGGATGATAGGCGATGGGTCAAGATAGCGAAAATGTTTGTCCTGATCAACAATAAATAGTGTGTAGACGAAGAAGCCAGACGATTAGGTAGGTACAGGTCTAGCCCGCGTAGAGATTGGAACAGGCAGTGACGCGATGAATGAGTGCGATGGGTGAAAACGTGTCCCATCGCGAAATATCATCACCGATTGGGGATCGGGGACGAGAAGAATATGCCAGCTACCAAGAATCACAACTAAAGATTCCGGGCAACTTTAGAGCATATCGAACACAAGAAAAAACGACGCAGGAAACTCGGCCATGATCAATAGATGTGAGCAGCGCCAGACCAAGACAAGCAGGTCACGATAGATAAGCTGCAGTATCATGATCCTCGTTCAGGAGACCAGGACCCTACTTCATGGCCCATGACAAAAACAACGTCTTCCTCCTCGTCTTCGTCGTCGTCCTCTTCGTCCATGTGAGAGGCACCAGCCGATTTGCTCGAATGTCCGTTGACTAGAAGGCTTGTGCCATTCGTCCCATCCGCGCGCCGATGTCTGGAAGCATCAGGCCCGGCTTCCTGCTGGTAATCCTGCTGCCCGTTCTGCTCTATAGGCTGGTTTTGATTTTGGTAACTTTGCTGGTTTGCTTGTTGTTGCTGCTGATGTGAGTGTTCATCAGGATACGTGCCCAGGTTCTGGTACGCGTGCGGCAGGGGCTGGTCTTCGACAGAGCTCGGCGCCGCATCTGGGAGGACAAAGCGCTCCCACCCGCCCATCCGCACCATGCTGCCCCGCACTTGCACGAGGCTCGATAGCGTGAGCACGTCCTTGACGAATTGGACGTCCATCGTCAGCTGCTTCACGCGGTTGAACGATGCTATCAGGGATATCGGTATCCACCCGCGGGCATCCATCTAATAAACCATAGAGGTAAGAATCAAATTAGTTATGCAAGAGAAAAGGAGTAAACGCACCCGCTGCCGGAGGAAAAAGTCCTGCGCCATATTCTGCGGACTGAGGTAATACTCCAATTGGCCAAGTAGGTAATATCTCGTTGCGTCCAGAGGGAACGAGATAGGCGAGAGCGGCACCGGGACAGGAGGCGCGATCTGGGGCACCGGCGGCGCCCCATTCACAGCTGGGAGCGTTGGCGGAGGCCCATACGCATCGAAGCCATTCGGACCAAGCGGAGGCGGGGGAAAATAAGGCGCACCCATCTGGCGCGGCGGCGGGTAATACGGAGCCCCGACACCCGGCGGGTGCAGCTCGTTCATCGGCGCCAGAGCGTGCAAGTGCTGCGGCGGCGTCACCGTAAACGGCGGTGGCCGGGTGCCCCCTGCGCCGCCAGAACCACCACCGCGCGAATACCCGCCTCGCCCAAACCCTCTCGAATAGCCATTCGCGCCCCGTCCTCTGCGCCCCCCATATCCGCCCCCGCGTTCCGCGCCTCCATATCCCCGCCCGCCCGGCCCTGATCCGAATCCGCCTCCCCGGCGCCCGCCCCGCGCCCCATTGATTTGCGCCCCATCCCCGCCGCCGGGCGGACCGCCGCGCCACGGCCCGTGCTCCCTCATCGGCGCGTACCCAGGATGGCTCGGGCCCGCGTCGGGCCCCACAGCGCCCTCCTCCCCGGCGCGCGCGTCCTCCATCGCCGGCAGCGCGCCCACGAAGGCGGGCGGCGGGCCCGGCTGGCCCTCTTCGCGCCAGAGCATGTCCCGCTCACGCTCGCGCGCCGCCTCGAAATCGCGCTCGCGCGCCATCCGCTCCTCGCGCAGGAGCGCCGGTGCGTAGCCGGACCCGCTCGCGTCGCCGAAGCCGTACCCATAGTCCTTCACGTCGAGGTCCGAATCCGTGCCCGCGGACGGGAGCGACGGCACGAGGCCGTCGCCGAAGGCCAGCGCGTGCTGCTCCCCTGGAGAGATGGACGTCAGCGCCGACAAGGGCAGGGACGGCGGCAGGTGCGCGAAGGACGCGCTCCCCCGCGGGTCGAGCGCCGCGGGGTAGGGCGACAGCGCGCCGCCGGAGCGGGCGGAGTTTGCAGCAGAGATGGCGGGCATCGTGCTCGACGCTTGCAGCATGGCCGCGGGCGCCTCTGGCTGCTGCTGCTGTTGTGGGTGCGGCGTAGGTGCGGCATCTTCAACAGGAGGAAGCGCCTGTTGGCGCTGGACGGGCGGCGTATTGTTCGCAGTGCCGAACTTCCATTTGATCTCCGCCTGCACGCTCTGCGACGCCTGGACGGCTGGGATGGTGCCGTCAAAGGGCTTCCCCGCACTCGCCCTCGCACCCTCCTTCTCCCTTTCCGACGACGGTCCGTTCATCGCTCTCGCCTTCCTATCCGCTCGGTCCTTCGCGTCCTTCCCTTGTCCTCTAGCCTGACCTGCTTCCTGGTCACCCGCACTGCGTTCCTCCTTCGCCCGCGACACCTCCGGCGGCGACCCGCTCTCCCCATTGACCACCACCGCGCCCTCGTGCCCATTCCCCCGCACCACCGCACTCGCATCCCCGCCTACACTCCTCTCCCTCGCCACAGCCGCCAAGCCGATGCTTCCAAACATCATCTTCTCGCGACTCGGACTGCGCGCACCACCCGGGCCGTGCTCTCGTCCTTCCACTCCGACCTCCCCCTCTACATGTGCTTGTGCACCTTCGCCATCGCCAACAACAGGCTCCGGCGGCGGCGGCGGCGGCCCCTCCACATACTGTAGCGGCTCATAGCCCTGCTGCTGCTGGTGCTGCTGCGGGTGGTGCGGCGGCAACAGCGAATACCCAGCCGGCGGCGCCTGCCACGCGCCATACCCAAACGCCGGCGGCGCATACACAGGGTACATTGGCGGCCCCGGCGGCGGCCCAGGCGGGGGCGCGTACGCTCCGTGCGGCGGCGGGTACACAGCGCCAGCCGGCGGGAGCGGGTGGTGGTGGCTCTGGGGGTAGAACGGCGGCGCGGAGGCCTGGAACGCAGGCGCGGGCGACGGCGCGGCGGGGGGCACGACGGGCACGACGGGCTGCCGCGGGTGGCTGCGGTGCCGCCGGCTGTACGCCTGGTCCGGTGGTGTGGGCGCGCTGGGCGCCGGGCTGCCCTGCCCGCCGACGGGCGTGTGTGTCCCGGGGGGCGGCGGCGCGCCGCTATAGCGCTGCTGCTGTGGGTGTGGGTACGGCGCCTGGGGCTGCGGCTGGTACGTAGACGTGGCTGGTGGCTGCGGCTGCGGCTGTTGTTGGTGCACAGCCGGCTGGGAAGGCGCAGGCGACGCGCCGCCTGGTGCGGGCGAGGGCGGACCGGTCGCATCTACAAGAAGGGAGAGAAGTCAGCTAACCAAGAAAACACCAACATCACATCCATGCCCGCACATACCTGCAACACCGCCCTCCTCCGCGGGCAAGCGTCTCCCGCGCTGCGTCCGCGGACTGTTCTGCGCGCTGTGCACCCGCGACTGCGCCGCCGACGTCCGCCCGGAATGCGAGCGCGGCGTGTTGTGCGCGCTCGTGTTCGTCCCGTTCGTGGTGTTGGCGTTGTTGCTATTCGAAGTCGAGCCTTTGTTGCCTTTGCGCAAGCCCTGCGGGTGGGTGTGACCCCCCGTGCTGGCCTTGCGCGCGGCGGCGGCCGCTGCATCAGCGGCGGCCTGGAGCTCCGCAGGTGGAATGGCCACCCATTTTGATTTTGCCTTGCCTTTCTTGCTTTTAGCGCCTGGAGATGGGAACATGAGCATATATGCGGGCAAAACAGGGCAAGGACGAAGAACGGTGGTCAACAAGAAAATGAGGGAAACCAGACGCAGAAAGATGAGGAGAAAAAGTAAAAATGATTGTCTGATTCTTCGAAAGACCAACGATAAATCAGAGCCAGAACGCCATGAATACGAACTAGGCGCTGACAATTAGAATAAATGGAGATCAGGTGGAAAAAAAATGGTGAAATGGTTGTAAGAACTCTTCAAAATCTGAACCGAAAACCAAAAAGCCGAAGAGAAAAATTTAAATTAAACAATGCTCACCTTTGCCTTCAGATAAACTTTCTGCTTCCTCTCTGCCTGCCCCATGCTCCTCTCCAGCGGTTAGGGACTCGCTCGGCCGCGGGGAATCTCCGACAGTAGATGTCGAGGCCGCGAGAGCCGACTTGCCCACTTCTGGCCAGGCTTCGGCAGAAATTCCTGGGACGGCAGCCGAAATGGATCTCGTAGAAAACGCCGGGCCTAAGGATGACGTTGATGCTGCTGGTGTCATTGCGACGGACGCGGAGTCAGAGGAAGAAGGCGGAGGAGCGGGTAGTGATGGGGACGCTGCAGCGGCCCATGTGGGCGGCAGGCGCTGCGCAGGGGCTTTGACGACAAAAGGGTCATCCTCTTTTCCGAGCGATGTGGGTGTGGATGCCGCTATCTGATTCGTTTTCGGCTTTGCATTGGCTACTTTTAGACCCTGGGCGTCGTTGGAGAGTGATGCCGTGGGGGGCGTATTTGCGGTGGTTTTGGACGAACCCTGGGTGGAGGCAGACGCCGTTCGCACTGGCGCTGGCGTGGCGCTTGCAGCGGCACTGGCAGCATCAGAGACGCCTGTTCCTGCTGCCGTAACGGGGGTGTTCTGACTTGGATTGAGGGCCTGACTCGAAGACGGGGCCGCTGCTGCGGCACGGGCGGCAGACATGCGCTCGATGCGCTGGCTCCAGACATTCGTCGGGGGTGGCTTGCTGACACCAGTGTGGGCCGCCACAATGGACAGCGCTTTCGCAGCCAGCTGCCCAGATGTCGATGTCGCGCCTGCGCCAGCCGGTTCTGCAGTCTTGTTCGCAGGCCGCAGTGAGGAGTTCGGGTTGCTGCTGGGGGATGAAAAAGAGTTGGAGGGTATGGGCGAGGAAGCGCGGGTGCCAAGAAGGATGGAAGAGTTGGGTGTGTCGTCAGACAAGGACGAGGATACGGCGGCCGATGACGGCGCAGTGCTCGCAGTGCTCGCTGCGGACGCCGCGGACGATGCGGATGTGGTACCGACTAGAGCAACATGGACCGACGACGCTGGGGGTGGGGGCTGGGCCAGGATATTTTGCGGGGGCGGGGGTGCTGCGATGTTGGACCTGATGTTCTGGGCCCTCTTTGCGCGTTCTGCGTAGGAGAGCGGTGCGCTGGGCGGAGCGGGGGCGACCATGGATCGCGGTTCTCTGCAGCCTCAGATGCCCGTCGATGAAACGAGCGCAGATGACACACCCCCGTTCCCACGCTCACTCTGTGCCACACCCGATCAAAATTTTTGACGCACTGCGACTTAGACGCCCACTGATTTCTTTCATTTCCGCTCCATGTTCCTGTATCGTCCAAGGCAATGTTTCACTCATTCAATTGGCGGTACCGACGCCAATTATATCCCCAAGTTGAACAAGAAAAAAAACTTAATATCCGAAAAATGTACATCACGCACCACTATCCATCTCCAGTTTGGTCCTACGGCGAACGGCGTAACCTTAGTCAAGTTATTTTCGCCTCACAAAGTGCGGTTGATGAACTCGGTAATTTTAAGCGCCCATGGACCGATTTTTTTTCTATCCCATCCCTTAGCTTAAATTCCTGCCATATTCCAGCTCCGGGATGAGCGGTAATTGCTATAATTTTTCGACATGGACGGACAGGACAAGCTCCACCCTCCTGAGAAATCGTAGAGGACGTTGATTCACATAGGGCATGAAGAGATTATGGATTACAATATCTGGGAAGAGTGTGTTCGGAATGAACACGGTCTGTAGAAATAGTGCGACCTCAACGCTATTTACATGCGTAATCAATAACAACACAAGACCCATCGCCTACGGTTGACAAGACCCGATAGGATCTTTCATCGAAGAAGGGTACAGATGACCAGTCATTAGGAGAATTCCATTCCTGATGACGAACGGTCGAGACCAGAAGTGGAGAAGTAGCATTCGTGCGGTACTCGTCGTCCGGCCAAATATAACTAGCAGTCTCAATGCACCCACTATCATCATGGATATAGACCTTGTCAATACCAACCGAGGCCCATAGTGTGTCACAAGCATTGACATTAGAGAGTAACTGATATTCGGGTTCCTTGTCAGAGCGAGCGGCGATGGTCAGACCATATATGGCACCTCCCATAGCAATAGCAAGTCGGGTTCCGCGTCGATAAAGGTATGGCTTGGATATATGTATACAATGAACTGGTGTGGCGTCCGAGTGTTTCCAGTACGAGTCAATTGTTCGAGTCGCATCATTTACAAGTTCACCAGCAGGGATCGAATGCAAATTTGCAATATTGTAGAGAAAAATGGCATTGTGCAAGACCACGATAAGCTTGTCATCTGGTAGTAAACTTATATCTTTCTGAGCGAACATTGTGAGAAAAGAAAACGCGAAACATGAGACAAGAGGCTTACGGGAATGTGGCCATCCAACTCAATATATGACTTCCAATGCGTAGAAGAATCCGACAGGAACCAGTTACAAACTTCGACGCACTGGTATACCCGGTCGTAAAAACCGACAGACCTGGCCAGATAATGTCCACGCAAAGTAAATGTCAGGGTGTAAGCTCGGAAGCCGTTCTGAAGTGATTTGAGCTTTCGGGCCATGAGTGTTGCGTCAGCTCCGTGGCCTTGCAATGATATACGATAGACATGGATGCTGCCAGGAGGATACTGCAAACTTGACTTACGCGCGGTAGAGTAGGGAACAAGACAAAGGTTGAAGGTCAACTGCGCCTCGTTATGATCCACGTCTGCCGCCATAAACCAATGCTGCTCAGGATCGGCTTCCCCGATATCGATGATGCACACGGGCTCTGGGAAAGGTTTGTCCAAATCATACGCATAAACGCGGCCAGCAACCATTCGTGATGATGTCAAAAGGAGCCATCTCCCTCCCTCCACAAGAACAGTGAATTCTTTAAGATCATCAATGGTTATTGGAATACTTCGTACTCGTGGATGTGAGCTGGTCCATCGAATATCGGAAGAGATACATCTTAGGACGGCGCGTTCGAGTTCTGCGCCCGTATAAGCATCAATTGGGCTTTCTAGAATTGGAGGCGCCATCAACTCAACGGAGAGTCGGTTGAATAAGAACACCCATAGTGGCCGTGCAGTCGATATTTCCGACAAGCGCTTGCAAGTCTGAGGGCACGAGTATATCAGTTACATTCAACGGTTATCATGACGTGCAATAAATTTGACCGACCTGCCGGCAGACAAGAATATCTCTCCAGCCCACATACTGAAGTTGTACTGAAGTATGTCCACGAGAATTTCGGTTGGCAAATCCTCCAGTTTGCGCCGAGGAAAGAACCACTGTGAAGCTGCGGGTAGGGATGTTAGATGTCGGAAACCTCTATGAAGGGAAAAATTAGCCAAACCTTTAGCCATATGTATGAGCGATCGATTTCTAGCTAGAGCTATATATCTGGGCAACTGGTCTGTGCTCCATTGTTTGATAGATCTTATAGGTGACAGCACATCCAACTCGGTCCATACAGGTGGCACTACCAGAGCGTACAGGTTTTGACCAAGCAATGGTGGGGTGTCAATTACAGGAGTTTCGCGAACATCGCAGGTTGGAGTCGAAGGCATATAGAACGGCGATCGTATTGTAATAACAGAGCGTCAGTGAAGTACGTCGGGGTCATGGAAGGTCGAAGTCAAATTTGATAGAGTAGTTAAGAATAAACTAGGCGGTATTTCAGAATTCAGACTCCGGCATCCCGATGACGCCCAATCCACCTGGAATCTACTTACCACAGCAAACAATCGCAACAATTTTAGTTGGCTCCAAAAATCTACAACAAAGCTGATCGGTAGGCCTCTCAGTACATCAACTAACCTAGGTATATAATTATATATCTATTTATCTATTTCTTGCAGAATCACTCATGTCAAATGCCAATACTACTGAACGACTAAACTTAAATGTATACTGATTGGATTATGTTTAAAATAATCATGATCTAAGTATATGAAATTTTGAAATACAGCCACCTCAATTTCAGTTACATGCGTAATCAATAACAACACAAGACCAATCGTCTACAGTTGACAAGACCCGACAGGATCTTTCGTCGAACAAGGGAACAGATGACCAATCATTAGGAGAATTCCATTCTTGATAACGAGTGGCCGAGACTAGAAGTGAAGGGGCAGCCTTCGTGTGATACTCGTCATCCTGCCAAATATAGCTAGCAGTCTCAACATACCCACCAGGCCGCTGGATATAGGCCTTTTCAATACCAATCGAGGTCCATAGGGTGCGACAAGCATCGACATTGGAGAGTAACTGGTATTTGGGTGCCTTGTCAGAGCGAGCGGCGATGGTCAGACCATATATGGCACCTCCCATAGCAATAGCAAGTCGGGTTCCGTGTGGATGAAGATATGGCTTGGATATATGTATATGGCGGCCTGGTGTGGCGTCCGAGTGTTTCCAATATGATTCAATTGTTCGAGTCGCATCGTATACAAGTTCGCCGGCAGGAATCGAATGAAGATTTGCAATATTGTAGAGAACAATGGCTCTGTGCAAGACAACGATAAGTTTGTTATCCGGAAGTAGACTTATATCTTTCTGAGCACACACTGTGAGAAAAGAAAATGCAATATGAGACAAGAGGCTTACAGGAATGCGGCCAACAATATATGACTTCCAATGCGTAGAAGAATCCGACAAGAACCAGTTACAAACTTCGATGCACCGGTAATCCCGGTCGTAGAAACCGAGAGACCTTGCCAGATAATGTCCACGCAAAGTAGATGCCGAAGTGTAAGCTCGGAAGCCATTCTGAAGGGTTTTGAGTTTTCGGGCCATGAGTGTGGCGTCACATCCTTGGCCTTGCAATGATACACGATATATGTGGATGCCGCCAGGAGGATACTGAAGACTTGACTCACGCGCGGTAGAGTAGGGAACAAGACAAAGGTTGAAGGTCAACTGCGCCTCGTTATGATCCACGTCTGCCGCCATAAGCCAAAGCTGCTCAGGATCGGCTTCCTCGATATCGATGATGCACAAGGGCTCTGGAAGAGATTTTTCCAGATCATACGCACAAACGCGGCCAGCAACCATTCGTGATGATGTCAACAGGAGCCATCTCCCTCCCTCCACAAGAACAGAGAATTCTTTAGAATCGTTAATGGTTATTGGAATACTTTGTACTCGTGGATGTGAGCTGGCCCATCGTAGATCAGATGAGATATATGCTAGAACAGTGCGTTCGAGTTCTGCGCCCGTATAAGTATCGATTGGGCTTTCTAGAATCGGGGGCGCCATCAACTCAACAGACAGTCGATTGAATAAGGACGCCCATAGTGGCCGTGCGGTCGATATCTCATGAAGGCGCTTACAAGTCTGTAACAACATGAGCTTATGAAACGCAACCAAGAAGCACAAAGCTTACCTGCCGACCCGCAAGAACATCTCTCCAACCCATATGTTTGAATATTTCTACGAGAATCTCTGTCGGCAGATTTTCGAGCGCAGAGCTACGGCGTGGACAGAACCACCTGAACACTTCATATAGTTGTGGATTCGGTATGAGTCTATACACTCAAGTAATGGAAGAATTTTGACTGACCTTTAGATGCGAATGCTAATGCATATGCTACTAGTAATAGTCGAATGGAGTTACATTGCTCGTGTAAGGTCCTGAGAGGTTTAAGAAGGGACAATATGTCAAATTCGGCCCAACTGGGGCCAGTGAATTGGAGTTGACTGCGTGATTGAGGCACCTGGGTTTCTATACGAGTTCCCAAACCATCAGACATTAGGCTTGGACTCCTGAAGGAATCGGCAGGGTTGTGGCAGGGGTTGAAATGAAAGAGACAAGTTTAGCCACCAATACTACCCGGACCGCTTGAACGAACCAAGTCGCGTGGGACATTCGGGTCCCGGAATCGTCACAGAGTCAGAGTCCTGACCCCAACCTCACCCAGTGCTCACCACCCAAGTCACCAAATGGCGTTCACCTCTTTGACTCTTTTGTAATTAAAACTCTCATGTGTGCACTAGAGACATATCCAAGCCAGATGACTCGGACAGAGTAGACACGCCTACAATAATTACGAAGTCATTTGAGGACTTAGACAACACTTAGATGTCCATTTGCATGTACTTAAAAGTCAACGACAACACAAGACCCTCGTTGTACGGGCGAAAAAAGATGGTTGGTTCGTTCGTCAAATAAGAGATGCACACCACTCGTAATACAGTACTCACTACAACTACTTCATTTGGATGTAAAATCGACAACAATACAAGACCCTCCATATACTGGCGAGAAAACACGGTTGGAGCTTTCATCAAATAATGGAAAGGTAACACGCGATTCATGAGCGTCCCACTTCCTATAATGAGCGACTGGCATTAAAAGGGGAGGTACATCGTCCGTTTGGCACTTGTCGGCTGGCCATAGGTAACTAGCAATCTCAACCGTCCCATCACGCCCTTGAACATAGGCCTTGTCAATGCCGAGAGAGGCGCACCGTGTGTGAGACATGTCCATGTTAGAGAGTTTTTCATACCATGGATCGTCGTTGCTACGACGTGGAATAACCAAACCATATATTGCACCGTTGAAGGCAACGGATACTCGCGTAGCGTCTCGGTGTGGATATGGTTTAGATAGATGGGCACGTTTATATAAGTCGGGGCCCGAGTGCTGCCAGTAAGGTTGAATCCCGGGCTCATCAGGAAGTTTACCAGGAGGGACCGGCCGAAGGTTTGCGATGTCATAGAGAAAAATGCCGTCTGTTAAGACGCAAGCAAGCTTGCCATCTGGAAGAAGAGATATATGTTGCTGCGTGATATACTGTGAGAAAGAGAAAGTGTGTAAGACGGAGGACTTACAGGAATCCCGATAGTGATATACAACTTGAAATGCGTAGACTCATCTGACAGAACCCAGTCACAGACCTCGATGGAAGAAGAAATAGGTTCAAGAATAGTCAGAGATCTAGCTAGATATCGTCCACGAAGAGCGATCCTACTGCTGCCGGCGCGAAATCCATTGCGAATCGTTTTGATATTGTCGGCCATGAATACTGCTTCCATTCTATGGCCATTCAAGGTTACGCGATAGATGTGGATATCCGCAGGAGGTGACTCAACAGTCGGGGTGGGATGTGGCCCAAACGTGGTTAAGGGAACAAGACAAAGGTTGAATGTTAACTGCGATTCGTCTGGATCCACATCGGCGGCCATATGCCAAACCTGCTCAGGATCATCGGAAGCATCCCTGAGATCGATAATGCACTGGGGCTCTTGAGATAGAGAACTGTCCAAGTCATACGCATAGACGCGACAATAACCATGTAGTGATGATGTCAACAGAAGCCATCTCCCACCCTTCAAAAGCAGGGGAAATTCGCAGCCTTCGTGGAGTGTTATTGGAACATTTCTCGCTTTTGGTGGGACCTCGCTTGTCCAGTTTATCTCAGACGAGATTCGCCGCAGCACAATCTGTTCAAGTTCTCCGCCATTATAAGTATCGATTGGTCTTTCTAAGATGGGAGGAGCCATCAATTCAGCGGACAGGCGATGCAACAAGCGCGTCCAAAGTGGCCTCGCAGTCGATACTTCGAATAAACGCTTGCAGACCTGTAATATTATCAGGATATACAATTCAGAACATGGGCAGGTTAAGATTCACCTGGCGACTAGCAAGAACATCCTTCCAACCCATGTGCTTGATTATTTCCACGAGAACCTCTGTAGGAAGTTCTTCGAGCGCAGAGGTACGGCGTGGATTGAGCCATCTTGAAACTTTTAGCATCATACGTTTCCGTAAGCCTACACAAAGACGCAATAAAACAATTTGACGGACTTTTATACGCGTATCTCAGCAGTGGTACACTGACAGAGTACCAGTGCTTGGGAAAGACTTCAAGGGGTTTCAGAAGAAGCGAAAATATGTCGAACTCAGTCCAACTGCCTCCTGAATACTGAAAATGAGCCGTAAGTTGAGGGATCTCGACAGCTTCTGAGTCTTTAGGCATTGGATTCGAAGGAATCAAGAATGGTGGAAGGAAGAGGTTGACACTGAATTGAGTCGAACTTCTGAGCTAATGTTTGGCCAACGTGGATGTCTAAGCGAGTCAGCGTGGGTAGAGCAGACGGCTTGCGCGGTGAACGCAGGAGAGCGGGTGGTTGGGCGATGGGGTCGTCTCTGGGACGTGGCAGGGATTCACGGAGAAGTGCTTGTAGAAAAGGACGGGCGTTATAGGACAATACATGGACAGCGGCTGTCGCGTACGCGGCGGATCTCCCGCTACTCGGGCCTTCCCTGATTGCCCAGCTCCATTGTTCCTTTCATCATCGCGAGTGCAGTAGATAATGCGACGAGCCCCAAGTATCGATTTGTGCGACGGTCGGGGGACGCAGGTCTTGCCCTTGTGATGGCGTTGAGTGAGTGGCAATCCACTCAAGTTGGCCATATAAACAGAACCGTGGACGCATCGCCGGGGCCCTCAGGTTCCGGCAATCTGACTTGGCTCGTCAGTTCGGAAGTTAGTTGCAAGATTCAACATTTTCAGTCAAAGTTCGAAAACAACTACATATCTATGCGAGGGTTGATAGACTTGTGAACTGTTACCGCCAAGTCGACTGAAGATGCGATCTCCAATTATAATTACAAAACCCTTGCAGTTCGAGATCGATGAACTCACAAGGCGAGTTGACGAGCGTCAGAATGACAAATTGTTGGATGCATGGCATCGGAGCCGGTACTTCAAGCGCAAGCATAGGCATATGTTTGAGGAATGCAACATGGCTATATTCATATACAATCGTAGCAGAGCATACCATGGAACCCCCGTTATCGTGACGTCCCAACCCCAGTACACAACCACATAAAATACAACGAACCCGCTTAGAAGGTGACGGGGCGGTTGGCAACGAAGGTCGAGCGGAACTTCGTAACACGGTGCGGGAGGGGGAACCTGAGCTTGGGGGTCAAGAGCTGCTTGATGTATGGGCGGCGGATGTCCTCGTTCTTCTCAATCTCGACCACACGGAGAATCTAAGATGTATGAGCGCCCCAATCTATTTAAAAAAATGTCGCCAGACACGTACGTGGATCGACCTGAAGCGGGCGCGATGCCTGGCAGCCATGTCCTGGTACAAGCTCTTGACGGCATCAGCGCGGCTGAGGTCACGGAACTCCTTGTACATGTTGTGGGTACCAGAGCGGGAGTCGTAACGGAGCCAGATGCCGAAGTTCTTGACCTTCAAGGGCTTCTTTTCGTGGATCTATAAAACGGGAACGGCGAACAAGCAAAATTGAATCGCGCAGAGCCCTGTGGTTAGCAATCCCATTCCGCCTGCCTCTTGAGGGCTGCAAGGGACATCAAGATACATACAACATTGACACCAATGATTTCGCCATTGGCCTTCTTGACCTTTTTGAGTTGCCTAGGATGCTTCTGAGCGCTGTTTATACAAGACGTGTAATGCAGCGCGTACCTTAGGAAATACCAGAAACGGGACTTGGCGACGACCTCGTTGGGCGCAAAGATGCGCATGCGGTAGATCTTGGGGGTAGGCTCAGCCTCGGTGGGCAGATGCCGTCCAACGACTTGGTATTCCGTGAAGGCCATTCTGCGCAAAGGAGGGAAAACCAAGATCAGCACCCGATCCCTCAAAGTTTTTGTCCGCCTGTCATCCGAAATGTCCATCTCCCATCCATCCGTTCTGCACCGTTTTTTCTCCCAAAAAGCCAGAGATCGGTCGGAAATGGACTTCTATGGCGTATCGTGCGGGCATAGAGACTCACGTTGGCGATGTGGTGTTTCTTGAGGGTAGACGGGGGATGATGTGGGCGGATTCGACGCACAACGACAACGATGTTTGTCCGTGTTACCCATCACCTTCCCTGGACCGGACTCGCCGGTCCAACTCCTGAAATACAACCCGTAGGAGACTACTTTCGACAATTCTATCAGTGGGCGCTTACGGCCAAGTCGACTGAAGATACAATCCTCAGAGCTCAACATCGATGAACTCACATGGCGGATTTACGGGCGTCAAATAACGAGTTGTTGTGTGCATTATGTTGGGGCTAGTACTTCAGGCGCAAGCATAGGCAAACGTTTGAGGAACATAACATGGCTATACTCATATGCAATCGCAGCAGAGCATACCATGGAACCCCGATATCGTGATGTCCCAACTGCAGTCCCTAACCACATAAAATACAACGAACCTGTTCAGAAGGTGACGGGGCGTTTGTCAACCAAGGTCGAGCGGAACTTCGTGACATGATGCGGGAGGGGAAACTTGAGCTTGGGCAATGGGGTTCACGAGCTGCTTGATGTATGGGCCAAGTATGGGCAGCAGATATCCTCGCTCTTTTCAATCTCGACCACACGGAGAATTTGAGGAAAGAAATGTATGAGCGCGTCAATCTAAAAACAAATCTCGCCAGGTACGTATGTAAATCGACCTGAAGCGGGCACGATGCCTGGCAGCCATGTCCTAGTAAAAGTCAGGTCACGGAACTCCTTGTACATGTTGTGAGTACCAGAGCGGGAGTCGTAACGGAGCCAGACGCCAAAGTTCTTGGGAACGGCGAACATTGAATTGCGCAGAGCCCTATGGTAACTGGTTAGAAGTCCCATTCCGCTTGCCAGAAACGGGGCTTAGCGACGACCTCGGAGGGCGCAAAGATGCGCATGCGGTAGATCTTGTGCGTAGGCTCAGCGACTTGGTATTCCGTGAAGGCTCTTTCGCGCAAAGGAGGGAAAACCAGTATCAGGACTCAGTTCCACGAAATTTTGTCCGCCGTCAACCGTCCATCTCCCATCCGCCGTTTTTCTCTCGCAAAGCCAAAGACCGGTGTACTGTACCATTTCGACCGATCGTTCACGCCCTGTGATGCGTGACGCTGAAAGTTCACGGGATGTGGTGTTCACGGCCGGAAATGACGTGTGACGCCTTGGAAAATTGTTCATTGGGTGTGCGGCTCCGGCCGGAATTTTTTTTGGCCTTTTCGGGCCGGTAAAATCTTGTTTCGGAAGTGTTCACTGACCTCTGTGATGCGTGACGAATTGCGTATTTGTTCAGTTCACAAGCCTCTGTGATGCGTGATTTGAACGATCGGTCGAAATGGTACGGTATTTGCAGACGGCGGATAATGTGGGCGGGTTCAAGTTCGAGACACAACGACAACGATGTTACGATGTTTGTCCGGGCTACCCATCACCGTCCCGAACCTGCCGGCATCGGCTATCAATCCATCAATTTAACATGGGCTTAATGAGCCAAGGGGGCACCGGCATTGAAATGCCGGACCCGGGGTCGGTTAGTTAGTCCAGGCCGGAGGCCAGAAAAAAAAAATCTGACCCCCCCCTATAATTAACACTTGAGATGGGCTTTTCGTAGTCTTTTAAGCAATCTAGATGCTCAGACATCAAATAAAAGACTTTGATGCACAATGAGAGGTACAAAACTAGTCATTAGAGGCTGAGCCACACCTGGCATGACGCGTCTCCATGCCGCACAGTGCTGCATATGCAGCACTGATTGTACGTGTAGACGGTGAGTGCAGGTGGGTTGGAGTGGACGGCACGAGCAGAATGCGCCGTGCAAGGGTGAGGTGTCATCACCGTGTCCGTGGGGCGCTGGCGGCCTCCGCGCTGCCATCTGCCTTGTCTGTCCGGTGTCCGCACCTCCGGCATTCTGTCACATTTATAGTCCAACTGTCCACCCACATTGTGTCCTGCGCGGGATGACATCGCGCAGGGTGCAGGGCTGTCGTCGTAGTGTTTGTGCACCGTGGGACGATGTGGTGGGCGGTGGGTAGCCCGTCGTCGTGGTATGCGGGCATTGCAGCACGATGTGGCGGGTGGTGGGGGCAACATGGCACATGCGTGGGCGACGTGGCAGGCGTTGGCGGTCCATTGTCCTTGGCGGTGGTGCGGGTGACGTGGTGGGCATCCGTCGGCGTGGTGGGCGTCCGTTGGCGTGGTGGGCGTCCATCGACGTGGTGGGTGTCGTGGGCATCGTTGGCGGGCATCGTCATCAGAGCGAGGACTGAGCAAGATGGGAGTGAAAGATTCAACCTGTCATATTACCATGTGATGTCATATTACCATATGGGGACGCCATCAATGCTTACGTAGTTAGTTAGTCCAGCCTAACTCAGCCCACCAAAGAAAACTGACCCTAGGTCGGAATTTTTATGCCCTGTGCCCCCTTGGCCAGGATATTGCTTTGCTGGCTGGCAGATGCTATTTTTAGCATTGCCGAGCACAGCCTCACCCAATCCGGGCATGAAATGGTGGCACTCTCCCCCTACCCCTCGTATTGGAAATTCTGTTCCTCCCTCAATTCTTATCCAATTGCTTCGTTCTTTTTTTGAATATTTAATATAAATAGGGTACTATATGTCTATACCATTTATGTATTACTATAATGCATGTATCATTTGTTATTTCGATATTTCTATATTTGGGACACTGCATTTGGGGTTTTCACTGTATTTATGATGGTTATTGGAACATATAAAGCGGTGAAAAGCTAGAGGTAAATACCCACTACCATTCCTGGTAGTTGAAAAGCTGGCTGGATACTGCCCTATAGCTCTACACTCATAAAGAGGGGATTTCTGCACATCCTCCTTGATAAATCCATATCTCAACCAATACTATAGCTATATCCAAGTTTAAGAATCCATTAGAATAATAAACATGTCTTCTTTAGTTCTGTTACTCAACAATTGTGTTCTTATTGCATTTTATTAGCCATATTACCAGAATGGTTAAATATAGCAGAAATAGAGGTATTCTGCCTATAGAAATTCACAGAAGCACTCTAAAATTCTGTAAAGCTAGGATATTATAGCTCTCATCAATACCTTCAATTACAGATAGGCCCCAAGAAAATGGAGTAAGTGAGTGAAAAGATAGTGTGGAAGTACTAGTCAAAACATCGGACTAGATCAAGAGTATCTATATAACTATGATAGACCTCTGTTTAACTCATGTTCTTTTGAATGTTTCCACCATATCTTTCCACTCAATCACTCTAATTCTTTCCGGCCTATCTTGAATTGTAGGTATAAATGAGAGCTATAATATCCTAGCTCTACAAAATTTTAGAGTGCTTGTGTCAATTGCTATAGGCCAAATACCTCTATTTCTGCTATATTTAACCATTCTTGTCATATGGCCAATGAAATGCACTGAGAAGAGAATTGTTGAGTGGCAGAACGAAAGAAGACATGTCTAATACTCTAATGGATGCTTGAACTTGGTTATAGCTACAGTATTGGCTGAGATATGGATTTATCAAAGAGGATATCCAGTAATGTCTCTCTTTATGGGTGTGGAGCTATAGGACAGTATTCAGGTAACTTTTAAACTACCAGGAATTGTACTAGGTACTTACCTCTAGCTTTCCACCGCTTTATATGTGCCAATAAGCATCATAAATACAGTGAAAACCCCAAATGCAATGTCCAAAGTACAGAGATATCGAAATAACAAATGCTGCATGTATTATAGTGGCGTATAAGTGCTATAGGCGCATAGTACCATATTTATATTGAATATTAAAAAAAAGAACGAAGCAATTGGATAGGAATTGAGGGAGGAAATGAATTTCCAATATGAGGGGGAGGGGGAGAGTGCCACCAATCCATGCCCGGATTGGGTGAGGCCGCGCTCGGCAGCGCTAAAAATAGCATCTTCCAGCCAGCAAAGCAATATCCTGGCCATCCCCATGTCCAGTTCAGTGCCTTCCCGGCATCTGATCCCTATAATCAAGGGCTCATTAAATCCGGTAAATTCAGGAGAATCCAACGCACCTACGCGCGTTCCGGCTCAATTAGCGGTTAATATTCTATTTACAAACAACCATTTCCTTTATAGGGCCTCAGAAAGTTGCTCAATCAGCACGAGTAGGGTACCGTTAGAAAGGTGTTTTATTAACCTATTTTATGAGATAATATGCGCGCGAATTATGGAACCGTAGCCGGCGCTAATGCGGTGCGAGCGCAAATATATCCGGAGCGAGGAACGGAGCGAGGAACGGACGGAAAATTATGTTCAAGAACGCGTTAGAAGCGCGCGTTTGATACCTATAGAAAGCTGCTTTGATTATGGAAAACGACCCAGTGGTTGCGGAGGAAAGCAGCCATCAATGTGTGCGCTTATTTCTCCCAAATAGTAATTCGCTTCTAGGGCCTGAACCAATAAAGCTATCCATATGATTCTTTCACAGGTGGATTTAGAATTTAATTCCGCATCTTTCGGTATAATATGGTCCCAGTGGGTCCTATATAGGGTGCACCAGCTACCCAGGTGCATTTCCAATAATAGTGGGAAAATGCTATTTTAGGCATTTCCCACCCCTAGGAGGGTCCCTGCCTCATTTGCAGTCATGTGTGGTCATGTGGTTAGGTAGTAGGTCTGCAGTTCTAGTTATTCCTCGAGATTTATCGAGTCGAATTAACACAGAACTAGTGCTTTGTAAGCTAGATTAGAACAGAGAAAAATCAAGTCACACAAGGGCTCAGTCACAGAGTCATATCTGGGACTGAGCACGTGAGGAGATCTTGAGTTTTTCTCTTCTGCTCTGCCACCTCAAAGCATCTAGAGAAAATTTTCTGCGTGCCTTTTCGTTGTTCTCCCACTTCGTCTCTGCTCAATATCATTCGTACTTCATATCAACATGACACAGCAAGACTCTCCTCCTGCCGCCGTCACCGGCAACCCCGTTCCTCCCACTTTAACCGAGCTTGATCCCATCAACCCCGAGGGATCCGGGCAAGGTCAGGCACCCCCCATTGGCCAGGAAGATCCCGAGGATGTCATCGTTCCCGCAGACGTCGGTGCCACAGGGGTCCAAGGCGTCAACTCAGGCGTCGATTCTCCCGCTGGCGACGCCCCCTCGTCTCGCCCTCCATCGCCCACACCCGACGACGACCATGTTACCCAAGTTCTTGCCGGCTTCTCCTTGCTTTCGTCAGGCCAACGCGAGGATGTTTTACGAATTGTCGACCCGCGTGCCGACATTCCTGCTGTCGCCACTGCCGTCGTGAGGCCCGAAACATCGACTACGCTTTTTACTGAGGAGGCAGAGCGTCCCGCTCCTTCGACGGTCGGCGACCACAAGTTCGGCATACATCCGGAGGTGGTCAAGTTGGCTCAGTATCGTCAGCATCTGCCACTTTCCCTTTTCCTCTACAAATCTCAGAAGGATCTCTTCATGAAACCTTCCCTCGCTCGTGAACAACACATCGTGAATGGTTCAAAAGTCTACCTCATCAAGATGGATCAATTTCCCGACGAGACGCATATGGACTACATGGACTGGACCAAGGGAGCACAGGGCATAAAAATTCCGACCTAGGGTCGGTTTTCTTTGGTGGGCTGAGTTAGGCTGGACTAACTAACTACGTAAGCATTGATGGCATCCCAGCCTTGTCTGTTAATATTCTACATGAAGATGTGGCAATTCCCCGGATAAAAATATTGCATCCAGAGTGCTAACTGCCCACCTCACCTAGCTGACTTTGAAAAATTTCCGCCCTAAGCCAGTGGTCTATGATGGTCAGTAGACGTGCTACTGCTGCTCACTGTGCTCCGGTGCTTGACACCATGATCAATGGTGTCGAGCAGTGCTCGGCACTGTTTTCAGGGTCGTCCCAAAAAGGAATCCATCAAACTTTTTCCAAAAGAAGAATGACAAATTTGTAAGCTTTTCCCCCATCATTTGTCAGCACCTCAGCATCTATCATTAGATTTGACCCATTTTGGGACTTTCTGCTCATTGGCCCATCAAATATGCCATCAAGGACCAAACACATGACCTGGTACCTAACCACATGACCACACATGACTGCAAATGAGGCAGGGACCCTCCCAGGGGTGGGAAATACCTAAAATAGCATTTTCCCAATATTATTGGAAATGCACCTGGGTAGCTGGTGCACCCTATATGGGACCCACTGGGACCATATTATACCGAAAGATGCGGAATTAAATTCTAAAACCACCTGTGAAAGATTCATATGGATAGCTTTATTAGTTCAGGCCCTAGAAGCGAATTATTATTTGGGTGAAATAAGCGCACACATTGATGGCTGCTTTCCTCCGCAACCGCTGGGTCGTTTTCTATAATCAAAACAGCTGTCTATAGGTATTTAAAGCGCGCTTCTAACGCGTTCTTGATCATAATTTTCCTTCCCTTCCTGGCTCCGTAAAACGCTCCGGATATATTTACGCTCGCACCACATTAGCGCCGGCTACGCTTCCACTAGGCGCGCGCATACTATATCATAAAATAGGTTAATAAAACACCTTTCTAACGGTACCATACTCGTGCCGATTGAACAAATCTCCGAGGCCCTATAATGGAAATGGTCGTTTGTAGATAGAATATTAACCGCGCATCGCGCCGGAACGCGCGCAGTTGCTTTGGATTCTCCTCAATTTACCGGATTTAATGATACCCTGATTATAGGGATCAGAGGCCGGGAAGGCACTGAACTGGACATGGGGATGGGCTGGATATTGCTTTGCTGGCCGGAAGATGCTATTTTTAGCGCTGCCGAGCGCGGCCTCACCCAATCCGGGCATGGATTGGTGGCACTCTCCCCCTCCCCCTCATATTGGAAATTCATTTCCTCCCTCAATTCCTATCCAATTGCTTCGTTCTTTTTTTTAATATTTAATATAAATATGTTACTATGTGCCTATAGCATTTATACACCACTATAATACATGCAGCATTTGTTATTTCGATATCTCTGTATTTTGGACACTGCATTTGGGATTTTCACTGTATTTATGATGCTTATTGGCACATATAGAGGGGTAGAAAGCTAGAGGTAAGTCGCTACTACAATTCCTGGTAGTTTAGAATCTACCTGGATACTGTCCTATAGCTCCATACCCATAAATAGAGACATTACTGTATATCCTCTTTGATAAATCCATATCTCAACCAATACTGTAGCTATGAACAAGTTAAAGCGTGCATTAGAATATTAGACATGTCTTCTTTATTTCTGTTACTCAAGAATACTCTTCTCAGAGCATTTCATTGGTCATATGACATGAATGGTTAAATATAGCAGAAATAGAGGTATTTGGCCTATAGCAATTCACGTAAACACTCTAAAATTCAATGGAGGTAGGATGTTATAGCTCTCATTGATACCTTCAATTCAAGATAGGCCGGAAGAAAATAGAGTAAGTGTGTGGAAATATATGGTGGAATTAGTACTCAAAACATCGGACTAGGTCAAGGCTATCTATGTTACTTATCATAGACATGTTTAAATCATGTTTCAGTAGAATGTTTCCACCATATCTTTCCACTCACTCACTCTAATTCTTTCCGGCCTATCTCTAATCGTAGATATTGATGAGAGCTATAATATCCCAGCTCTACAGAATTTTAGAATGTTATGTGAATTGCTATAGGCAGAATACCTCTATTTCTGCTATATTTAACCATTCTTGTCATATGGCCAATGAAATGCATTGAGAAGAGAATTGTTGAGTGGCATAACGAAAGAAGACATGTCTAATACTCTAATGGATGCTTGAACTTGGTTATAGCTACAGTATTGGCTGAGATATGGATTTATCAAGAGGATATACAGTGATGTCTCTCTTCATGGGTGTGGAGCTATAGGACAGTATCAGGTAGATTCTAAACTACCAGGAATTGTAGTAGCGACTTACCTCTAGCTTTCACCCTCTATATGTGCCAATAAGCATCATAAATACAGTGAAAATCCCAAATGCAGTGTCCAAAATACAGAGATATCGAAATAACAAATGCTGCATGTATTATAGTGGTGTATAAATGCTATAGGCACATAGTAACATATTTATATTAAATATTAAAAAAAAGAACGAAGCAATTGGATAGGAATTGAGGGAGGAAATGAATTTCCAATATGAGGGGGAGGGGGAGAGTGCCACCAATCCATGCCCGGATTGGGTGAGGCCGCGCTCGGCAGCGCTAAAAATAGCATCTTCCGGCCAGCAAAGCAATATCCAGCCCATCCCCATGTCCAGTTCAGTGCCTTCCCGGCCTCTGATCCCTATAATCAGGGTATCATTAAATCCGGTAAATTGAGGAGAATCCAAAGCAACTGCGCGCGTTCCGGCGCGATGCGCGGTTAATATTCTATCTACAAACGACCATTTCCATTATAGGGCCTCGGAGATTTGTTCAATCGGCACGAGTATGGTACCGTTAGAAAGGTGTTTTATTAACCTATTTTATGATATAGTATGCGCGCGCTAGTGGAAGCGTAGCCGGCGCTAATGTGGTGCGAGCGTAAATATATCCGGAGCGTTTTACGGAGCCAGGAAGGGAAGGAAAATTATGATCAAGAACGCGTTAGAAGCGCGCTTTAAATACCTATAGACAGCTGTTTTGATTATAGAAAACGACCCAGCGGTTGCGGAGGAAAGCAGCCATCAATGTGTGCGCTTATTTCACCCAAATAATAATTCGCTTCTAGGGCCTGAACAATAAAGCTATCCATATGAATCTTTCACAGGTGGTTTTAGAATTTAATTCCGCATCTTTCGGTATAATATGGTCCCAGTGGGTCCCATATAGGGTGCACCAGCTACCCAGGTGCATTTCCAATAATATTGGGAAAATGCTATTTTAGGTATTTCCCACCCCTGGGAGGGTCCCTGCCTCATTTGCAGTCATGTGTGGTCATGTGGTTAGGTACCAGGTCATGTGTTTGGTCCTTGATGGCATATTTGATGGGCCAATGAGCAGAAAGTCCCAAAATGGGTCAAATCTAATGATAGATGCTGAGGTGCTGACAAATGATGGGGGAAAAGCTTACAAATTTGTCATTCTTCTTTTGGAAAAAGTTTGATGGATTCCTTTTTGGGACGACCCTGAAAACAGTGCCGAGCACTGCTCGACACCATTGATCACGGTGTCAAGCACCGGAGCACAGTGAGCAGCAGTAGCACGTCTACTGACCATCATAGACCACTGGCTTAGGGCAGAAATTTTTCAAAGTCAGCTAGGTGAGGTGGGCAGTTAGCACTCTGGATGCAATATTTTTATCCGGGGAATTGCCATATGTTTCATGCATGAGACTAGCAGACACTGGTGGGCATCCCCATATGGTAATATGACATCACATGGTAATATGACAGGTTGAATCTTTCACTCCCATCTTGCTCAGTCCTCGCTCTGATGACGATGCCCGCCAACGATGCCCACGACACCCACCACGTCGATGGACGCCCACCACGCCGACGGACGCCCACCACGCCGACGGATGCACACCACGTCACCCGCACCACCGCCAAGGACAATGGACCGCCAACGCCTGCCACGTCGCCCACGCATGTGCCATGTTGCCCCCACCACCCGCCACATCGTGCTGCAATGCCCGCATACCACGACGACGGGCTACCCACCGCCCACCACATCGTCCCACGGTGCACAAACACTACGACGACAGCCCTGCACCCTGCGCGATGTCATCCCGCGCAGGACACAATGTGGGTGGACAGTTGGACTATAAATGTGTAAGGCTGGACACGAGTCATGGCTACTCATGAGTACCCGTGGGTTTACTCGTGGGAATACTCACGGGTAGGCCGACTCGCGGGTCCGGGTCACCCGTTCCCACGGGTGCGTCCGGATCCGAGTTTCACTTTCTAGAATGGCGGGTACTCGCGCGAGTACTCGTCAACACTGGTATTTTTCACTCATTTATATGGCTTAAATTTATCATCCCAAAACTTGTAAATAAGACATTGGTGGCACTGCCAATAATGTGGAAACACTGTTCGACAAGCAAGTCGACAGCGCCGGAGGAGTTTCAAACTCCGCTTGAATGCCACCTCCCTTGCCCCGATCGCTTGTTGTGGATGACCATGCATCCCTCCCCTCCAAGACGACACGCGTGCACCACGTCGCTCACCACTCGCCATGTGGTGCCGCGATGATGCCCACAACCCGCCACGACGCCCGCAACCACTGCCAACGCACCGCATCGCCCCCACCGTCCGCCACATCGCGCCGCGACGACGGGCGCTTGCTCATGCGCCACAACGATCGACGAAGGGGTATAGGAAATGGATTATGGGAGACCCGGGGGGTGCTGGATAGCGAAGAGAAGACCCGAGGAGCGGGAGATCTGCTAGGTGCGTCGCAGCCGCCTCCCTTCTTCCTCCACTGACCCCTCCCCACTTACAGTTCCACCTTGCGGCAGCGTAATCCCTGACGACGTGCCAAGTTCTGCCAACACACGGTCGACGCCGCCGGGCGCACGCACTCACAGGTCCGCCTTGGGCACCGTGGCGCGACTCCCGGCAGACAGACGACACGCGAACGCATGGTCGATGGTGCACAACAACGAACGGACGACTTCGCACGAGCGCACGGTGAAGGACGGTCGATGGCGCACGGTTGACAGCGCAGCAACAATGGTGCACGAATGAAGGACGGACAACGGCACGCGGGAGCAGGAGATCCGCCAGGAGCGTCGTCGCAGCCATGTCGTTGCCACGTTGTCGCAGCCATCGCCCTTTGTCACTTGACACTGACCCTCTCCACTCACAGATTCACCTTGGGGCAGCGCGCCCCCGGGCCCCCTCCCTTCCTGTCCTGCCACCACACGCCTCCCGCCAACACCACATATCACTCCACAAATGCCGCGGGGTGACATCACGGACACCATTTGGCCCCCTGAGCCCATGCGAACACGCGCTCACGACCTCGGGGGCCGTCGCGTCCACCCCCTGTTTACCGTCTACATATGCAACGATGACTGCAATCGCAGTCATCTGCGGTGTGGAGACGCAAGACAGCTGGGGCAGCAATATTCTATATACACATATGTTTAGAATAATAAAATATATTATATTCAATCGTGTTATATTTTGAATACTCGCGAGTATACCTGTGGGTACTTGTAAAAACTCGTGCCCTGGCAAGTACTCGCAAACTCGTGCCCTGGCAAGTACTTGCAAACTCGTGAATACTTGCGAGTTTTGACTCGCGGATCCGGGTGATCCGTGGGAACAAACTCGCACGGATCCGAGTCTGAGATTTGAGCTTGGAAATACTCGCGAGTTCGGATCCGGGTCACCCGTGAGTAGACTCGTGTCCAGCCTTATAAATGTGACAGAATGCCGGAGGTGCGGACACCGGACAGACAAGGCAGATGGCAGCGCGGAGGCCGCCAGCGCCCCACGGACACGGTGATGACACCTCACCCTTGCACGGCGCGTTCTGCTCGTGCCGTCCACTCCAACCCACCTGCACTCACTGTCTACACGTACAATCAGTGCTGCATATGCAGCACTGTGCGGCATGGAGACGCGTCATGCCAGGTGTGGCTCAGCCTCTAATGACTAGTTTTGTACCTCTCATTGTGCATCAAAGTCTTTTATTTGATGTCTGAGCATCTAGATTGCTTAAAAGACTACGAAAAGCCCATCTCAAGTGTTAATTATAGGGGGGGGTCAGATTTTTTTTTTCTGGCCTCCGGCCTGGACTAACTAACCGACCCCGGGTCCGGCATTTCAATGCCGGTGCCCCCTTGGACTGGACAGAAGCTTGGGGCAATTACATCGACTTCCTCAAAGACAGGGCCAGTGCAGGTGTCTTCGACCGTTGGTTGAGGCACTACAGGTTCCTTTCGGGTCATCAGGACCTCCGCCTCAACTTCGCCGCCATTCTCCGCTTCGACATCGAGCAGCGTCGAGAATATGCTGCTCTCCCTACCATCTTCAACGAGACGAGTTACCTTCGTAGGTTCCAGGAGATCAAGGACCTCATCCTTCGCGAGGAGCTTCTTGCCTGGCGTCGTTCCGTCGAGTCGAATTCTCGGAGCACATCCGGTTCTCGATTCGAACCTTACCCTTCTTCTGCAGAGGGCGGTGGTTCGTCCTTTCCGAAGGGCAGTGGGAGCAAGTCCGGCGGTCTCATCTGCTTACGCTGCGGTCGGGCGGGTCACAGGTTCCCTAGCTGTGAGGAAACGAAGAACGAACGTGGCGAAGACGTCGCGTGCAAGTTCGCCGACAAGAAGCTCGTTTCTGTCTCTTCGAACACCCCGGTCTGCGTCGCTTGGAATATTGGAGGATCCAAGCGTTGTCACCACAAACCTTGCGCTTTCCAGCACGTCTGTTCCCTCTGTGGGATCCGTTCTCACTTCGCCTGCTCCCGCACTTGTCTCTGAAGCGGCAGCAGAGGAGTTTCTCACCACTATTTTTCCTTCTTCTGCGTCTCTCCTCCCTGATCTCGACACTTCGCTGCGCGATCGTGTTGTCACTCCTTATGTTCCATCTGCCTTTCAAGCTTTTATCGACAGGTTCGATTCTCTACGTGACAAATATCCTTTCCTCGTCCGCAAACTCACATTCGGTTTCCGTCTTGGGAATTTACTTCCTCTGACGGAGACCTTTACTCCTCCCAACCATCCTTCGGCCTCGCTTTACTCTTCCGCCGTTCTTGATTACCTTAAATCCGAAGTCGATAAGGGACACATGTCTGGGCCCTTCTCTAGGTCCCAGCTCGAGCACATCCTGGGTGGTCCTTTCCGTTCGTCACCCATTCAAGTCGTCGCAAAATTCAATGCGGACGGAGAGCTCGTCAAGACTCGCGTGGCCATCAATCTTTCCTTCCGCAATCGCCATGGCGTTTCGGTCAATGATATGATTGATTCAGATGACTTCCCAACTGAATGGGGTACAGCCGCGGAAGTGGAAGCCATCGTGAGTTGGTTTTTCGTTGCTTCTCATCGCTTTTCATATTTCTGGCGAGTTCACGTTTGTGCTCACCTGCCCCCCCCCTCGCCTGTGCGTGGGTGGTCTGCCTATCCCCCTCGCCTTTGCGTGGTTGTTCCCCTCGCCTGTGCGTGGTTGTTGTGTCCTCTCCTTTGAGAGTTGTTTTGCCTGCGTGCTTCATTTGCTTTTGTTGGGCAGCGTCGCTCATGTTTTGTTTCGTTGTTCCCCTAGGTTGCTTCTGCGCCGCCGGGTGCCCAGGCTGCAACTCTAGATGTCGAGGCAGCTTTCCGAACCGTTCCCGTCCATCCCGACCACAAGGCTTACACTGTGGTGAGTGTCGGGGATGAGTTTTGGCTTGATCATGTACATCCTTTTGGATGTACTTCTTCTTCCGGGAATCACGGTGAAGTCGGTGATTTCACGAAAGATTCCTGGGAGGTGATGGAGGTTGGGCCTGTCCGTAAATGGGTGGATGATTTCGTGGTCTTCCGATTTCCCATTTTGGGTGATGGGTCTTTAGGTGCCCCATACGCTTATCTTTATGATCGGAAGTCGATGCTTGAGAAGATCGAGTCTTTGGGAATTCCGTGGCATGATTCGAAGGGCCAGGATTTCGATTTTACCTTTGTCTATCTTGGTTTTTTCTGGGATATCGCTTCCAAGACGGTTTCTCTAACTGACGAGAAGCGTTTGAAGTTTCTTCACAGAGTTGACGAGTTTATTGTTCGCTACGAGAACGCTCAAGCTCCTTTGGATGCTGTGATGTCATTAAACGGTTCTTTGTCTCACATCGCATTTGTGTATCCTCGTGGACGGTCCTTTCTCCCCAACCTTTCCACATTCATCGCCTCCTATCCATCGAATTTTCACCACCGTTACCCTCCTAAATCAGTGATCTCCGACCTCAAGTGGTGGTCGCGTACACTCTCCATCATCGACTGGTGTCGATCTCTCCGTCCTCGTCTCCCGGTTGAAGACATAGGATTGTTTGTTGATGCTTCGACGTCTTGGGGCATAGGCCTTATTTGGGGTTCCGGGGATAGTTGGGCAGCTTGGCGCCTTTCCGATAAACCTCGCAACATCTTTCAGCACATCGGTTGGATGGAAGCAGTGGCCGTTGAGTTAGCGGTCCATGTTCTCATTGCACGTGGATTCCATTCATCCCATATTCTCATTCACAGTGATAATCAAGGTGTCATCGGTGCTTGGAATCGAGGACGTGGTCGAAATCCCAAAATAAATCTCTCTATTCGACGCGCGGAACTTTTGGCGCACGAACACGCCATCTCCCTTTCTTTCGCTTTTGTCGACTCCGAAGACAACCTGGCAGACCCAATTTCCTGCGGTATTTTGGGACCAGTGGATCGTCGTTTGTCCTGCTCGTTTTCGCTCCCTTTGGAGCTGCGGCCTTTCCTTCTCCATGTCTAGTGACCCTCTTTCTATTGCGTTGGCAGGTGTCGACGTGGCAGCTGAGGCTGCTCGTTTGAGTTCTCGTGTGGCGTCGAATTCTCAGGCGGGTGCACCGCAAGCTTTAGTTCGCCGAATCAAAAAGCCCCGAAGGCCCAAGGAGGGCAACTCTTATTCTCCTTCCTTCTTTCGTCCCCACGTCCTCGCGTCCGAAAGACTTATCGCTTGGACGACTCCCATCACCACTCCTTTCCGTCGCTCTCTTTCTTCCATTCTGCCGGCTGCGGATGCACTGGCTCTTCTTCATGTCATGCTGTTTTCGCTGGACGAGAAGACGCGCGAACTTTATGGGGCCGGTCCCTTATGTTTCACCCAATATTGCGATTCTCGTGGAATTCCGGAGGATGCTCATATGCCGGCGTCGGAAGTTCTCCTTGCCGGATTCGCGACAGCTATGGCTGCAGGCAAAGTGGCTCGTACGACCCTCGATAACTGGTTGGCTGGTTTGCATTTCTGGCATACCATCAACGGTTGTCCTTGGCATGGTGAAGACATGCTTCGGGCGGTCAAGGGAGGTGTTTCCAAACTCGTTCCGGATACTTCTCGGAGAGCTAAGCGTCCTCCGGTGTCGATTCAGCACATGTACGCTCTTCGCCGCAGTCTCGACCTTTCGTCATCATTTGATGCGGCGGTCTGGGTGCTGGCATGTGTGGCTTTCTGGTCGTGCTGTCGCCTCGGTGAATTGCTCATCCCCAGCCGTTATGCTTTTCAACCTTTAAAGCATGTTGCCCGTGGTTGCCCCATATCCTTTCGTGAAGATGCCGGGCGCATACATTCGGTTATGTTTCACGTTCCGTGGACGAAAACAACTTTCAATCTCAGCGCCGACATTGTTGTTACCAAGCTGGAAGATCCATCAGATCCTTATGAGGCTTTCAAGCATCATTTGACAACAAATTCTTCTGTTCCGGACGACGCGCCTTTATTCTCATTTGCGACAGCCGATGGTTCATATGCTCCTATGACGCGATCCTGGTTTCTCGGGCGTTGTGAGGATGTATGGGTGGCATCTGGGATGCCTCGTATGGCTGGCCATGGGTTCCGCATTGGTGGGGCAACGGAATTATTGTTGCATGGCACTCCACCGGACGTTGTGGCTGTCCAAGGGCGGTGGAAATCTCGGTCTTTCTTGGAATATTGGCGTCGTATTGAGGGTATTCTTCCTCTGTTTGTAACTAATTCCTTTGCTTCTTCGCGGGCGGCTTTGGTAGCAGACACAATGGCCATTTACAGTAGATCTCACGGGCGCTAGTTTTTATGTTTTATATCGTGATATCTATTGTTATCTTAACGTTATTCCTTTCTCGCTCGGTTTGGGTGAGCTGGCTTGATTCGAAGTCAGCTGTTGTGAGCTCGGCTCCATCGAGGGTTAGCTGATCTTCGAGACTCAATTTTCTGAGATTAGTCTATACAAGCTGACCCCAGAACGCGCTCAAAGTGTGCGCATATTTCTGAACATTCTCTTAGTTGTAGTTCAGACATCGTTTTCGCACGCTTTCCCCCAAACTCGAGAAATGAGATTTTTCTACCAAAAGTCATTTCTTGCTTCTTGTCTGATTGCTGAGTTCTAAATTCTAGCTATTTACAAAGCCTGCAGTTCTAGTTATTCCTCGAGATTTATCGAGTCAAATTAACACAGAACTAGTGCTTTGTAAGCTAGATTAGAACAGAGAAAAATCAAGTCACACAAGGGCTCAGTCACAGAGTCATATCTGGGACTGAGCACGTGAGGAGATCTTGAGTTTTTCTCTTCTGCTCTGCCACCTCAAAGCGTCTAGAGAAAATTTTCTGCCCCACCCACCTCTTCCCTCTTTATTTGACATTTCTGTTCTTTGATTTTTGTCATTTTTCCTCATTTTAGTGCATTCTGGGGGTTAGCTGATCTTCGAGACTCAATTTTCTGAGATTAGTCTATACAAGCTGACCCCAGAACGCGCTCAAAGCGTGCGCATATTTCTGAACATTCTCTTAGTTGTAGTTCAGACATCGTTTTCGCACGCTTTCCCCCAAACTCGAGAAATGAGATTTTTCTACCAAAAGTCATTTCTCGCTTCTTGTCTGATTGCTGAGTTCTAAATTCTAGCTATTTACAAAGCCATGTGTTTGGCCCTTGATGGCATATTTGATGGGCCAATGAGCAGAAAGTACCAAAATGGGCCAAATCTAATCATAGATAAACAAGTGCTGACAAATGATGCAGAAAAAAAGCGAATCTAATCAGGTTTTCTTCTTTTGGAAAAAATTGATTGCTTCCTTTTTGGGACGACCCTGACAACGGTGTCGAGCACTGTTCGACACCGTTGAGCACAGTGAGCAGCAATGAACACATGGTGAGCAGCAATATTGCCACTGGCTTAGGGCAGAGATATTCAAAGTCAGTTAGGTGGGGTGGCTGCGCACCTGAGTTACCATCCTGGATGCACTTTCTTTCCTGGGCAACTTGCCATGTCCCATGCATGATATCAACAGACACTGGTGGGGTGCGGTCCTTGCCCTCCACCGCCCTCCTTCGCCCTCCTTGCCTTCCACGGCCTTCCCTCTTCTGCAGCGCTCGCTAGCCCGCTCGCACTGCAGGCGGTGTCTCATGGTGCGCAGTTGGGCGCCGGGCCTTGTGGTGTTTCGCTGTCGCGGGTGCTCCATTAGTTGCTGGGTGGGGTGGTCTGCGCATTCGCGCTCGTCGTCGGTCGGTGGTGACGTGGCCCGCATGGTTTGGCGGCTGGCGGCGGTGCACGTCCTAGGCGGTTCTCGGCGGGTGCTGGTTGGTGTGCCCAACGGCCACCGTGGTTGGTGGATGCAGATGGCACGTACTGATTCAGAAATGACGGAGGGCAATGTGTTTGATGCCAAGATGGCATCATTAGAATTTAGCGCCAAGGTTTGAGATAAGTTTGAGATTGTTAGTTTATTGCGGCAGAACTACATTGGTGTCCACTTAGAGAATCACATATTCTGAAACTAGAAGATTATCTCTATTTAATAAGATACATTCATTTTTTTGTTCAGGACAAGTTCCAGGATCCTCAATAGGGTTTCTATATGATACCTCAATGATATGCATCGAATACTGGCACATTCACTCTTCCCTTATATTAACTAATTTCCATGAATCAGATCTGTATCATGTACTGAGCATGTATATCTTTTTTTGGCCCCAATAGCACAAGTATTACAGTGTAGAACGGCAGAGTATCGCAAACATATCGCAAACATGTGCCATCATTGATGTTTGCGATAGGTTTGTGATCAAGGTATAATATAGTGTTGTGAGTACAACACTTTATGCTCGGAGAATTTGAGCCTAAATAGTAGACATGAATTGGGTCTATACCAGTCTATTTTCTCAATATAAGACCTTTTTTACTGGCGACTGCCATGGGCTGCTGCTTCATATGCCAGAATGGGCCCTCTTTTCTTTTTGAAATGCTTTTGCTGAAGAATTTATGGACTAACATTTGAATCAAGCATTTATATTCAAATATCGTATCTACACTAGATACAAAATTACAAATAATCTATCTAATCTGTATAGGCGCGCATGCTGAAATGGGATAATGAGCGCGGCTCGCTCCTCACTGATTCTTGGGGGCACTCGGGTTGGTGAACCCGTGCCACCTGACGCCCGGGCTATTCATGCGTGCTCCGAAAAATTGCGGCGCTGCCTGCCTGCCTACCCATACCCTGCAGCAGCGGGCGAAGAGGTGACAATGAGGGATGGTGACCTTCGCGTCGCAATCGCTTGTGGTCTCCCCGTGCAGCCTTCGCGTCACCGTTGCTTGTGGTCTCCCCATGCAGCCCCTGCGCTAACCCAGCACCACCGCATGTGGTGATGCAGCAATAGCCAGCCCCGCCATCAACCGGCGGACTGCGCCCGTTGTACGTACGAGGGCCGTCGCCAGCTGGGCGAGCCTCAGAGGCATGGGCATGGGCACGGACAAGCGTCCGGTGGGCTCGGAAAACGGCAGGGTAGGGAGACGGTCGTGGGTGGGAGGCGAGTGGCGGCACTGGGGTGGCTGGGTTCGTGCAGGCCCCGCGTCGTCGTGATGACGTAGCGAGCACGGACCAGGCGGGCTGCAGGGAGGCAGGCTGCGGGTGCGGTGGGAGTGGCCACGCGATGGCATAAAGAAGAGAGGACGGGGGCGGTCGCCGCATCCCTCGTCGCCGCGAGCGAATACTGTGGGGAGGTGGATGTGTGTGAGCGGGTGGACAACGTGGGCGGCACAACAGGCGCACCTACTGGGTCTCCCGCTCTCGGGTCTCCCCTGTGTTCCTTCTCCCTTTTGTCCATCGGCGTTTCCCAAAGCGAGAGCCCACATCCCTGTCGCAGCGGAGGGGCTCGAGCGGGGGTGTTGTGGTGGTACGAGGAAGAAGTCAACCGTGGTTCAACACCGTTGATGGGCATTTCGGCAAACACCGAAACGCGAGCGCGTCGTCGAACACGACGCGCTCAGCACTTTTGGCTCATTCTTTAGCGCCCTTGATTCTTCAAGGTCGACGAAACAGTACGGGATAGGGCACAATGGCGCATGGGATTAGAAGAGGCGCGGCAAGGCGCGATTCATCGTACGATCGGGAGGGGTACATTTTATCGATTGAAATCAATTTTTTTTGCTACAAAACGCTCGAATAAAATCAATTCGCATGCAATACATGGGGTACACTACAAGGACTATTGGTAATGTGAACGGGAGGGACAGGAGAGGCGCGTAGCCATGAGGGCGCACGGAGGGCGGGACAAGGGCGCACACGCAGCTGCTGCCAGCCGCTAGCGCAGGCATTTGCCCGATTGCGATCGCGTGCGGGGAGCGTGCCTGAATTATTGCGCCCAGGCGCGCCGCCAAGCGATAGGGCCGCTGTCTTTCAAATCGGATTGGGCGGAGGGCGTGCTGCCAGGCAAAGGCGGCGCCCAGATCAGACGAGAATGATATATCAGTGGGTACCCTCCTCTATATACAAGCTTAGAGGAGGGTGATATATTGGAGGGCATGCTGCCAGGCAAAGGCGGTGCCCAGACCAGAAGAGAATGATATATCAGACTACCCAGAGGGTACCCTCCTCTATATAAAAGGTCAGAGGAGGGTGATATATCAACAATCACCCTCCTCTAGTACAGGTTCTGATATATCAACCCGCTCTTGCTATAGCAAGGGTTGATATATCAAGATGTCCGGTACAGGTGCAATAATCGACATTATCGATTATCTGCGAAAGCTCTTGTTTTCCAAAGTTGGTCATCTGCTAGCTGTGGGCACCAAAAAATCTCACCAGTACCGATCCGGTTCAAATGTTTCTAATATATATAAGTATCTCTATTTTATGACTGTTCGATATCCTTCACCTTCTCCTCCCACATGCCAGCGGCTACTAGGCGCAGCAAACGCGGCGACGCTGCTGCAGAAAACGCCGAGACTGTTCCCGACACCGAGACTGTTCCCAACGTTGAGTCGACCGCGCGCGACGGCTCAAATGTCGACGAGAATCCGGGCTCCATTTCAGTATTCATGTTGAAAACCCGCGTTGAAAAGGAAAAGAAAGCGGAAAAGAAAGCGGGAAAATCCTCTCGTGGCGTTGAAGGGCTTCCAGCACTGGTTCATGCTAAAACTCTGGTGAAAGAATCTGCGAGGGCCCAGGAACTACTCGACTCTGATAACCGTGTTCTCGAATCCGCCTCTTGCCTCGGAGAGATTCCAGCAGATTTTGCTAAAGTTCTGGCGGAAGACTTTGCGAAGGCCCGGGTAGCACTCGACCTTGACACCTTGCTTGATATCCAGATGTCGAGATGCTCAGCCAGGCGAAGGAGATCCTCACGTCTGTTCAAGAGGAACTAGAGGAACTCAACCAGTTTCGAGATCATACCAAGGATCCTACTGCAACAGTACGTGTTTTCCTTAGCAGCTGGTAACCTAGCATTAATCAACAATCCATTATTCACCAAACAGATTATACCATTTTCGAGTTTAACATGGCCCAAACTTGAAACTCGATTCGGGGTGATAGCACCCCTCCCCGGGGAAATCAACCTTGAAATGTGCACGTCAATCCTGGAAAGCGCTGAGAAGATCTATTCTCAATCGGCAACGAAAGCTATCTACGACCCTAAAGCATGGAACCATCGCAGTGTCCGCAATCATCTCGAATTGATCAACGATCTCGTCCTCAAACGGGTATGTAGCATTATCTGATAGACGGTCTACTCGTATTTATAATTATCATGCAACTATTCCCCTGTTTAGAAGGAGGCAAGTGCATGGATAAGCATAAACGAGTGGATTTTGGGACTTGGAAAATACTTGAAAACCGACCGTTTCTGGGTGCTGATTATCCCGGAACTCACTATTCAGGACGCAAGGAATAGGAAAAATACGACATCAAATCTTGCTAGGGTCGACTACAATGATATGAAGACTATATTGACAGGCGCTGCGGACTACGCTCTGATAGCTCAATCAGAGAGTGGCTGGGACAAAGAGCAGTTTCAAGGCTTCAAGAATGCAGCGAATACAGGTGAGTCCATCTTTAAACTTTAAAATTTAAAGTCTTAATGAGCTAAATTGCCATTTGCACTTCTACTAGCTCCGAGTTTGGTGGAGTTGGTGAATGACCTAAAAAACATCAATATCATCATAGTCGAGGCGAAAGACATACTAATGAAGAATCTGGAAATGCATATCCCGCAAGTTGTCGGGCAATGTGTCGCAGTGTCAGTCGGCGTTGTTCTCTCTTTTTTTGATCATATTCGATTGTGGCTAATCGCGGCTTTACTTGATAGAATGCGCGTGGATCCTGAGTATGTATTATCTCTTTCATACGGGTAACGGATGTCTTACTGATTTGTACTTCTAGCCGTCAAGCAGTGCCTTTCTATCTAACGAACGGGAAACTGTGGGTATTTGGGGTGGTAGCATGCAAGGCCGCATGCTCGTCAGGTGACGGAGATCATCTCTATGAATCATTTGTACTTCCAAGCTTCAATATGGACACTGGAGATATCTCTGAACTGGGCCCCAAAGCAGAGACGGATTTTCATAAATACAACACATTTATGAGGACACTCATTGCCTGGGTGTGTCTATTCTTGATTAGAATATGAAGGGCAATACTTACATCTTCTTCCCTTCATTAGGCCAAGCTCCACCCACTTGATATTGTAAATGTGATTGTCAAGGAACTTGGTTCGAGTAGAAATTGACAGGCCCATAAGTTGTACAACTGCTGCTGGCATTATCTTTTCTATCTTAATAATTCTTGTGCTTGTACCCCAATTTTTATATGTACTTTTCAAATGAGCAAGGTATCGAATATTATAGATGCCACAAAAAATCAATGAGAGATAAAATAAACTGTAAACTAGAATTTGGGGATCATATAACTTGTTCATTAACCCAACCTTATACATATCAAGTATCCATGCATACCGTGTTCAGATATTTTGTCGGAGTGAGTAGCAAAGGCAACGGTTCCATTTCAAATAGGTAAAGTTTACACCACAGCATCATCATCTAGTAGGCAAAATCAACAACAACATGAGACCCTCCTTCTATAAAAGAAAAGATATGGTTGGTCCGTTCGTCGAATAATGGACGTGCACACCATTCATAAGGAAAGTCCCACGTCCGAAAACGAGCAGCTGGGACTAGAGGTGAAGGCACATCGTTCATTTTGGACTCGTCACCTGGCCAAAGGTAACTAGCAATTTCAACCGTCCCATTACGCCATTGGACACAGGCCTTGTTAATGCCAACAGAGACTGCATGTGTGTGAGATAGGGTAATGTCAGACAGTGGCTCAAACCATGGGTCATCATTGCTTTGCCGTGGAATGACCAAACCATACACAATGCCCTGCACGATAACAGCCATTCGAGTTGTGTGTTGGTGCAGATACACTTTAGATAGATGTGTGTGTTCATACATTGGGGAGCCTAAATGCTTCCAGTAGGGTTGAATCATAGGTTGAATCATAGACTCATTGGCAAGTTCACCAGAAGGGACCGACCGAAGGTTTGCGATGTCGTAGAGCAAGATGTCATTTCCTAAGACAACAACTAGCTTGCTATCTGGAAGAAGAGCTATATGTTTCTAGGTTGTCTGCTGTGAGAAAGAGAACAGTAAATAAGACGAGGGTCTTACAGGAATGCCTGATTTCAGAGCGATGTGTAACTTCAAATGCGTAGAATCATCTGACCGAACCCAGTCACAGACTTCGATGGAAGAGGAGGCAGTTTCATAAACATTCAAATGTCTAGCCAGATAGCATCCACGTAAATTGCTCCTAGCGCTAATGGCGCGAAATTCATTGCGGAGAGTCTTGATTTTATTTGCCATGAGCATCGCCTCACCTCTATTGCCATTCAAGGTTAGGCGGTAGATATGGATATCAGCGGGGGGTACATAAACACTTGGGGCAGGGTATTGTTCCAAAGTGTACCGGGGAATGAGACAAAGGTTGAAGGTCAATTGTGATTCGTTTGGATCAACATCAGCTTCCATAAGCCAACTTTGCTGAGGATTACCGGAACCTTCCCCGAGATCGATGATGCATTGAGGCTCTTGAGACGAAGGTTTGTCTAAATCATATGCATAAACGCGCCTACAATCCCGTGGTGGCGAGATTAATAAGAGCCATCTCCCACCCTCCAAAAGTAGGGTGCAGTCTTCGCCTGGGTTGATTCTTATTGGAACATTTCGTGCCCTCGGTGGTAGTTGGCTTGTCCATCGCACCTCAGATGAGATGCGTCGCAATACAATGTGTTCGAGTTCTCCGCCCTCATAAGTATCGATTGGTCTTTCTAGGATGGGAGGAGCCATCAATTCAGCGGACAGGCGATACAACAAGCACATCCAAAGTGGCCGCGCGGTCGATATTTCAAATAAACGCTTGCAGACCTGCAATATTATCATCAGAATATACAATTCAAAGCATGGGCAGGTTAAAACTCGCCTGGCGACTAGCAAGAATATCCTTCCAACCCATGTGCTTGAATATTTCCACGAGAACCTCTGTAGGAAGATCTTCGAGCGCAGAGGTACGGCGTGGACTGAGCCATCTTGAAACTTTACAGAATCATATGTTTCTGTCAGCATACATACAGGCGCAATAGAGAAGTTTGACAGACTTTCATACGCGTATCTCAGCAGTTGCACACAGGCAGAATTCCAGTTCTTGTGAAAGGCTTTGGGAGGCCTAAGAAGTGAAAATATATCGAACTCGGCCCAACTGCCCCCTGAATACTGAAATTGCGCCGCAATTTGATGGACTTCGGGTTGGAGGACAGACTTCGAATCTTTATGCATTGACCTGGAAGGAATTGACAATGGTGGAAGTGAAAGCGTTTCGTCGAGTTGAATTGAACTTCGCAGTACTACTACGCGAGCTGGCCAAGTCACGTGAAAAATTTCGCGCTAAGCGCGCGCCGCTTTAAATGGGACGCTACGCTAGACCCACTCTCATGATATTCTTACTAATAGAATTCGGCCTGTGCATTTACACACTTGGAGTTCTTGGTGATTTCCAAAATTCTTATTATTGATATGGATAGATCAGGTTGTTGGAATTTACGAGCTTAGCGGTTTGCTACCGCGTGCCGTACTAGGGTGTGGCAATCCCTAGTAGTATACAATGTACAACTTGTTGAACAACGAAGCCTCGCGGATTGGCCTCGGAAGAAGAGGGCGGCAAGAAAGTATTTCGGAGGAAGCTGCAGATTAAGGCTTCGAATCATTGGATATCTAGCCAGTGGTCTCCGGCTCTGTACTCGATGTGTATTCAAATATTCAACGGTCAGCGTCCCATCTATTACATGTCCGTTGTGGTTCCACTTATACCGAGTTAAATAATATTCCCTTGGTAAAAATTATATGATACACACTACAGCTTTATTTAGCAAAATCGGCAATGACCCAGTGGTCTTCCATAAATGAAAGCAGCCGGTTGGACTTGTCATCGAACAGCGGAGCTGCTACCGACATATCGGGGAAATCCAATCCCCTTGAACGAGCGACCGTGGCCAGAAGGGAATAAACACCACTCGACTCCTTGTTGAGGAAACGATATGATACACACTACAACTTTATTTAGCAAAATCTGCAATGACCCAGTGGTCTTTCTTGGCCCATGTATTTGAATTTCCCCACAAGAACCTCGTTCCGTAGATTTTCCATTGCAGAGCTACGACGTGGAATTAGCCATCTTGAAGCTAGTACAAAAAATTGACATTAGCATTCTCGTCAACGGACAGAAGCGGTTTGACAGACCTCCTACTACTAGTAAGTATTGTGAATCCAAGGAGTTGGAATGAGACATGGCGTTCGAAGGCAATATATCACGAAAAGAGAAAGGGAAAGCCTTAAAGCACAATGTTAGTAATAAACCACATCGCTCGTGGGTTGTATGATCGTACCTTAGCCTAAGCTTAGGGATGCAGTAGCTATAGAGGTGACTGTCAGTTCTAGAGTTCGTAGACTTGCAAATCATTTCCATAAGTCGACTGATTGATTGAGGAAGATATGATCTCCAATTATAATTACAAAGGCTTCTCATGGCAAGCATCCAACAATCTAGCGAAAGCAATATTATACAGATATCAAAGCGTGGAATCAGTATCAAAAAGATGCAGTCAACCAATGGCCATATCGGTCACTTCTGCCACTTGGGCTGCGGCAGAAGAATCGCCGCCGTTCTTCGGACGCATCGAAAATATCACATCTTTAATCACCTGCGTGATAAGACCGTGCTGCGCCTCTACGGCGATCTTTGTGCTAAAGAGAATGCCGTTCAGTCGATGATCTGCGCTCTTGAGAGAAGAAATGGCACAAACCTGTCTTTTACGCTCTTTGTTAGTTGATTGTCCTCTTTCTTCTTCTCTTCCTTCTCCTTTTGCTATTGAAGTTGCATTACACATCAAAATACGTTTGAAAAATACGATGAGCAATTACCTTCTGAGCCGACGCGGATGTGTCCTTCTCCTTCAAAGTTGGTGCGGAGGCTCTTGTCGACGCCACTGAATTTTGAGCCTTCGCCAGTTTCTGATGCAAATCAGATAGCTGCGAAACCGCATACGCTCGATTCTAGCGTAAACGGTAAATAACAGCGTGTTGAAGTGTGCCAGAATGACGTACCGAAATCAGAGGACTTTGACTGAGAGTGTTCACCCAGTATTTGTTCCACAACATCGACAACAGGTCATTGTCTAGGCTTGACTTGAACACTTCCACCTCCAATTGATAGTACTGATTCGCATGAACACCAAAATCTTCGATTTTGTTGAGAGGGATTGATTGGTATTCTGACTGGGAGGCATTGGGGGGTGTATAATTTTCGGGGAAGGTGCGAAAAGCTCCGATATCGACTTTGCCAGCCGAAATGGTGCGGTTAGGGTCAATCTAGATCCATCGATGTGAAAGGAAACCTTGTTAAGCATGGAATTCTAATTACCACAACAGCAACGAAAGGATCCTGGTACTTCTGGTTATTGATTTGGGTGTTGACATCAATGCCAGAAAGCCAGCATCCGTAGCCTGGATGTGAATGGTACCACCCAATGGCGTTTTCCAGTCTGCCGGCCTTCGAAGAATGAGGTCAATCTGATAGCAGCTGAGAGAAATCTGTCCGACGTACCTTTTCACTCTGATTGACATATTCCACCATGTACTCGTTCGCCTCATTCGCAGCATTCACTCGAGTCTCCGTGCCCTGTACAGGCAGTGCAAAGGAATCCATGATGATCAGGGAGTTGTCAACGACTTTGCCCTGCATAAGACCCATAATCTCATATGGTACACCAGAGCGCGCATGGATCACCTGCAAACAGACAGGATTATCGATTAGATCCATTGCCATGGGCCGAGTTGACTCAGACGACCCACCATCTTGATCAAAGCAATAGCAGATATCCTGCATGTTTTGAAGAAGTGCGGGCTATTAAACGGATATCAACGAAATTGAGCTCCCTCAGAGACAAAAAACGCGTTACTCTTTCTTCCATGGCTGTTCGTTGTTGATTCGTTTATCGGCTGCTGCGTCAAAGCGGTATATCTCATCTTGTGGTGATATTTCTATGATATCGTTTGTCAGAGAGAACGTCTTCAGAGCTGTACTGCTCGACATTTCAGAATGTCAGCGTCTAAGCTGCTGCAAGAAATCAGTTGGCTGGTAACGTTGTGGAGGAAGCGAACGAGTGGCTGCTGTTCCTAATCACAAGTTGTTTGGTACCCACGCTCGAACCAAACAATACTGGACTTGTCGCCGCCGTCGTTGGCTTCCCACTGACTCAATCTCAACGTTGTCTCAACGTTCTCAACTTTCATCTTCTTGCTTACTGGAGAATGTTTCTGGTTGTCATTTCTCGGCTACGCATTGACGGGGAATGAATTGCGCTGTATGCTGTATTCAAAGCAAATTGCTTGAAATCAGATTCGTATACTTACTGCCAGCTTGCTGCCGGACTCCTTTTCCGTCGGAAAAGACTGCTTTGCTTCGAATTTTATCTTGCAAAATATTCGGATTTGGGCGCTCAAATACCTTCGGATATTCCGGCTGTAATAACATCCATCTTGCAAACGCCCACGTCTTTGGGGCTTCGTGCTTCTTTTCTGCGGCCACATTACTGCCGACTAATTTATATGAACAGCGCGTGTGTTTGAACCTCGTGTATCGCGAATATCTACGCTGGATTAAAGCTTGTGGCAATCGATGCTCCTATTTTCGATCAGCCCCATGGCTATGCCATTAAACTTTTAACCTATCAACTTTCGAGAAACAGGTCTGGGATCCGCTTTTCAATTGCAGCTGTCATTGATAGATGTCAGGAGTCGCCGCACTGGGCTAGTGCAGCGCTATAAAGCCCCTCATATTTATGGGCCCGATGCTGCTATCGCATCCTTGATCATGAGTGTTAACGCGTTCTCACAAGATGCCGCAATCTACCTCTCTGGCTTTGTGCTGCTAATAAGTTTTTTCTGTTATCGGCATTTCAATAACAGTTCCAGACTTCCTCTTCCTCCTGGCCCACCAAAACTACCATTCATCGGAAACCTGTTAGATTTCCCGTCTAGTTTAGAATGGGAAACATATCAAGCTTGGGGAAAGCGATACGGTTCGTCCACTGATTTATAAAGCCATTGATTTCTAGTTCCTTACACTGTGGATCCTAGATTCTGACGTCGTTCATGTCAATGTTTTTGGGACCTCTATCGTTATTCTTAACTCAGTCAAAGCTTGTTCTGATCTCATGGAGAAGCGCTCATCCACTTATTCCGGTCGGTAAGGCCTTTTTCGAAACCGTATTTCCTTCAGATACTAAAACACGCATCAGGCCAAAATTCACTCTCCTCAATAAATAGTGAGTGCCATTCATACTGCTCAATGATCGCAGGAACCGATGATTATAGTATGGGCTTTGCTTGGATGCTTGTTTTTATGCCATATGGACCAGAGTGGAAAGAGCGCCGGCGGCTCTTCCAGCAGTACTTCGCATCGAAGGCGGCTAATACGAAGGGAAGGGTCGAAGAAACTCTCTACACACGCCGATTACTTCTTCGACTCCTGGAGACACCCGAGAATTATTTAGATCATATCAGCCAGTGAGTAGGCCGACGTTATCAATAGAATTCGCTGACGCTGCCCACTTCAGTTTTATAGGTGGTACTCTCCATATGGCGACATATGGCACTAAAACGAAACAGAGCAATGACCCTTACATCAGTCTCGCAGAAGAAGTCATGGTCGCATTGTCCTCCACTGCGGTTCCAATTTCGGGTATTCTTGATTCGATTCCCTGGCTGCTGCCCGTTGTGTCGCGGTTCATATCGGGATCTCCCTTCAATAAATCGTCGGCGCAATGGAGAGAAATGGTTTACAAACTCCGTGATGAACCTGTTCATAAAATCCAAAAATCAATGGCGAGTTTGTTCACATCGTAAATGTACGAGTGCTTGTTGACATACATTTCTTTTTTAGGCGGAGGGCAATGCATTGGATGGTTTTGTTCCGAGCTCTTTGGAAACATCAAGCTCTCAGAGGATGTTGGCGCACAAGAGAATCTGATCAAGGATGTTGCGGGTGTAGTATTTATTGGTTCGTGCCTGGACGCTTTGCCCATACTGCAAAATGATTCATGAAATTCGAATTAGGTGGCACAAGTACGACGAAAGCCGTGATGCTCACCTTCTTCCTAGCCATGCTGTCTTTTCCAGAGGCTCAATTAAAGGCGCAGGAAGAGCTTGACAGAGTAATTGGACGGGAACGACTTCCTGAACTGAACGATGAGCCATCCCTGCCTTACGTTTCGGCCTTGATCAAAGAAGTCCAGAGGTTGGCGTCTCCCGATATTCGTAGTTGCCCAAGCTAATATAGAACCTAAGATGGAATACCCCAGGGCCTATTGGTCAGTAGATCTCATGAAGGAGACACCTTATTTCTTTTACTTATACCAGACAGGCATTCCGCATTTTCTTGAACAGGATGACGAGTACCAGGGATACCTCATCCCGGGACAATCCCTCATAATAGGCAACATCTGGTAAATGATTTCTTCGCGTTCTATATGTCGACACTTACATACGACTTGGACAGGGCTATACTCAACGACGAGAAAATGTACCCTAATCCAAGGGCCTTCATGCCCGAACGATTCCTAAAAAATGGCGAGCTCAATCCTTCGATTCTTGATCCTGCTGATGTTGAATTTGGCTTCGGACGTCGGTGAGCATGTCTTCATTTGATTGGATGACTGCCGGTAATTTCATACTTATGCTGAACTATATTCTAGAATTTGTCCCGGATCACATATTGCGCTATCTAATATATGGATTAGCCTAGCTTCCATCCTGGCCACGTTCACCATCTCAAAAGCACGCGACGAAGACGGAGTAGTCATCGAGCCCAGCATGAAGTATCGATCGGGAGTTACTTTGTAAGTCTTTCTAAATGAAATCGAACCGGTGTGTATATCTGACGCCCTGATAAGTCAACCAGAACCCTTCAAGTGCACCATCACACCACGATATAGCAAAGCCGGAGAACTCATTCATAGCTACGTCTCGAATTTCGAGTAGATCTACCTGTCATGTTTCTTATCGTGTTCGTGCGCAAGAACTCCGGATATGCTTCGATTACTAGCATAAGTAGTAGGTTAAGTACGCGTGAATGATAGTCTATTTAATTCAGCATGACTTTGAATTTTGGCACATACCATCCATTATACTAAATCGCCACGCGATATTTGAATTCGAACACGAGATGATTTTTTTTTTTTGCTTTGGATCCGAGCTTGCTCTCAGCAAAAATCAATAAATGACAACTTGAAGCACAAGGACTCAAGGACTCGGAGAGGAGAAGATGTTCATGTCACATGTGTTACATGTGATGACGTTTGCTGATAGTGATTTGGCAATGGCGGTCCCGTAAGCAAACGTTGCTTTTCAACTGAACCACCACTTCGCTGAGGTTGCGATTCAAATACCCATTCTCAAGGCCTCAGGCCTCACTGGCACCCCCTGAAATTTGTGAACGTGAACAACCGACGTCGACATAGCTATCATACGCCACGCAATGTTTCCATGCTCCGTTCCTACAAAGTCCCATATCTCGCCACTCTCGGGCGTCGCTCGATGACCTCTACCAATCTCCAACACCCTGGGAGTATATCTGAAGGCACCAAGCACACGAATCCGCTGCGCAGACCCTCTCGGGGTGGCCAGGACCTGTCGAACAGATGGAAACGCCTCGAAAACTCACTTCGACAGAAGATGGCTCGGTCAAGCGAGCTCGAGGCGTTTGAGGAGTATGATGCGTCGAACCCTGAGACTTCTCAGCATGCACCTCTGAAGAGAGCTCGCGCGAAGCCTGTGCCACTGTTCCATGGGTTCCAGGTCCCTGAAGAGCCTAAACCTCCGGCCGATGATGGTGCGCACAAATTCCTTGCTTGGGGACGCATGATCGGACGACTGACACAGAATATTAGAGTGCTGTATGTCAGGATGTGCTGTTTGCGTCTACGATCTTTACGAGGAATCGCTCGAGGCGTACAAGGAGGCTGTAGCAGCACTACGCACCTCCCTTGCTGGGCTTCATATCCCCGAAGAAGAATGGCCTGCCCAAATCCGACCGAAAGACGCTGCGTCAGATACAGGACGGGGACCGCGGAAGGACGCCATTTTGAATGCGTTCGAGGAGATGGAACGGCAGCTAGCGCTGAAACACAAGAATAATGCAGAAGTAGACGGATCGCGTTAGTCGGTACACCCGTAATATCTTTATAATATAGAATTAATTTAACACTACAGATTCTGTCGACCCAGAGCATTGGAAGAAACGACACCAGTTGGCTGCAACTAAGAAGGCGGAGCTTTCGCGGTCAACCTTTCTGAACGATATTTACGAAGGCATACGATGGGCGCTCTTCAGTGGTCGATAAGACGGATTGCCAAAACCTCAGCCGGACATCGAAGTCGACATGGACAGCTACGCATGATTCCGTCTCCTCAGCCAGGTGGGCCATTGAACAGAAAGTTTGTTGCACAAACCTAATCTGCTTCATTGCAGGCACATTGCGATTCCAATGACCATAACTAGTATTCTCGGCACATATCAATTGCACATTCAGCGTTTGAGTCCCAGAAGTAATCCTACACTTTACAGCGTACACCAAACTGTCAGTTTCTGTCCATCAAGCAATCCTTCGTCCAAGCCACAATCTCGATTTCCTTGTTCCCATCCATCGTCACCTCATCCCCATCTTTACAAACAGCACCACAGCTCTCAAGTCCCAACATATTCCACACCCCCGCACACGCCCGTCTGCGCTACTAGGATGATAACGACATTGCAAACTCTGATGAGGACCTCGCTCTCAACGAAAAATCACGAATAAAGCAAAACCTTGTGTATGAGAGCTTTCGTGGACCGATAATCCTTCCTAATCCTCTCGACGTCGACCTCGACGTGCACGTCTTTCCCGTCGGCGTCGTCATCAGCAGGTACCGGAAGGTCAGACGTTGGAGGAGAGGGCGGCCGGTAGGCGGTGGTTTTGGCGGGACTCTCCAGTTCGGAGGCGCCGTGTGCATCAGGCTCAGCGGCATGACGTTTGTGGCTTTGCGATATGACGGGGCGAGGAAGGTGTATCTTCCTCGGAGACGGATACGCCTCTGCGCCGAACGCGAAAGTCGTTTCTTCCTCGTCTTTCAGGACCTTGTCCAAAGGCATGCTATCGCTGAATTGCTCGATTTCTTCTACCAGATCCTGTTGGCGATATTCTTGTCGATTCGATTCCGGTTCGGGTATCGGTTCAGTTCTATGCAATGTATTCTTAGGGAGTAGTGCTGGCGGTGGCGGCGGCGGAAGATAGGTATGGACGCGTCTGTAAGTAATGTCACCTTGCGTTTTCACCGATTTCTGTATCGGTACTAGGCCCGGTAAACGAAATGGCTTCGTAAACTTCGGCGCAGCTGATCGAGTAGGCGTACTGCCAAAGAACACGAAAAGCATCAGCTCGAGGCACAACGGGCAGATGCGACTCAAAGAGGACTTGGGCTTTTTCTTTTTCCGAGAAGGCAGGGTGGTCCATTCTTCATCGGGATCTTCAACAGAAAAGAGATAGGCGTCTTGTCTGGGTCGCGTCTTAGTTCTGGCTTCGTTAGGGAATACCGAGACGCTTGAAACAGGAGGAAGCGTTGGAACAATCTCATTCTTGACAGGCGTGTGTTGGTGCTGGGCAACGGGATGACGATGTACAGGCTCATCGCGATACAAGCTAAAATCGATTTCATCAGTAGTTTCAAATTTGTTCACTCCATCTTGGAGGCCAACGAAGGAAGTGGAATCGTCCAGGCTATCTTCATATTTGACACTTCTTTCCGTGGATCCACGAAGGACAGGTAATTCTCTTCCTAGATAAAGGTCAGGCCGCATATACACAGACTCTAGAAAGGTTTGGATGGCAAACTCATGTTAAGCGGCTCATGGCCTGTGCGTCCAGACCCAGAAGGACCGTTGCGGACCTGGAAGGCATGCGGCAGAGGATTTACCCTGGCAGGTGCCTTTGGATGACGGTTATGGGGGTCATTGAACGGCCGAGGTGGCACAAACCGGCGATTGTAACTCGATTGCGGTTTGATTGGAGAGGAAAAGTAGGCAGGAAAGGTGTCAGCGTCCTCGACGGTTAGAACAGAGCGACTTGGCTGAGGGACAGGAGATGAGAAGGACATGACCGGGCTCCGACTCAATGGTAGACTGTTATTCTTGTAACTGGGCTGAGAGCCCTTGTCTAAGAAAATCAAAGTGCGAAGCGCGATATTCAGGTGAGATTGAAGCCAACAGAGACAGAAACACTGATGTAGAACCTGTACGAGAGCGATCATTGGTTAATATATGCGCACTTTGAGAGGCTTTGTGACAGTTCTCTTTCAAGGAATCATGGAACACAGGCTGAACAGTCTTTGAAGAAAAAGCTGCGAGCAACTGAAGTGGAGGCGTCGTCAATTTGGCTGGGATCTGTTCTTTGGTCGGAGCTGTAGAATTTGACACAGTGATCTGAGATGCCAGAGGTACAGCGCGAGAAGGCAGCAGAGCTCTCTTTTTCTGAACCTCGAAACCCTCAGCTAGAGTCTTCTGTCCGGTTTAAGAGTCGACCGGACGGCATTCGGAGCATTGTGAGTAGGCTTGGCCTGTTTGCTCGGTGCTTTGGAACGGTATGAAGCGTTGATCTTCGCAATACTAAACGGATTCGGTTTGTAGGCCACAGTTTCTTCTCGAGTTGACAAGTCCATATCTTTCAGGAGTTTGGCCTCTGATGAAACTGTGGCCAGAGCTGGAGCTGAGGGTCCGTCTTCTTGATCTGAATCGTCGGAGTCCGCATAGTGCAAAGGCGTCCGAAAGTCAAATGACCAGCCATCGTCTTGTTGTTTCCTGGAAGGCTTGTTTGGAGGCAAATCTGTAGACATCTTGTTCTGGGTTGGGTGTTCGATCTGAGGAAGGAAGAGATATCATTCCAGGATTAGAATCATGGAATCGAGCAGGATGTGCAGAAGATGCGGGCTGATGGTGGCAGTTTGAGTTCAAGACGCGCAAAGAAATCTGATCGGCTGCAGCCGAGAGTCCTCTTCCGTACTACCACGACGACCCACCCACAACACAAAATCAAAGTCTCTGTTATACCTGCAGTGGAATTCGCGTAGAAGGCCAAAGCCCACTAAATACCAATAACAAATGGAACGGTTCATCGGCCCCATGTCCACCTCGAGCGGAACGCTCAATTATTTCGTGGTGCTCAGCGGGCCGCAGACATGCTACTCGTTCTACCGTCCCGCTACCTTGTGATCACATCTCCTTGATTTCGAAGCCCATGGCTTTGGGAGAGCAATTAAGCATCCGTACGCTGGAAGTTGTTTAAATGAACCTCCTTTCCAACCCCAACGTATGCCACGTCCCCAAAGCCGGTGAATACATATGGCACTTTACGCTCTCCTCGCACTCGCGATCTTGTCAAAGGCGTCTCTCGCGGCTCTGACTTCTGATCTAGGGCCTGTAGTTAACGTTGGATATGCTGCCTTTGCAGGGAATACTACTTCTCCTGCCGGAGTCTCCAATGGCCTGTTGTGTTCTTTGGAGGTATCCCTTATGCCCAATCCCCTCTTGGAAATCTACGCTTCAGAGCGCCGCAGCCGTTGAATGAGCATGTATCGGCGAGAGCCGTCACTGATGCTCGCAACTGGGGGCCTGCTTGCATTCAAAGACCTGCGGTGGTTGGAATAGGATCTGAAGGTATGCAAACTTTACGTCGCCCGATCAGTAACTCAAATGCTTGCACCGTATAGACTGCTTAACTCTGAATGTCTGGAAGCCAACAAATGCAACAGTTGGCTCTAAATTGCCTGTCGTGGTATACATACATGTGTGTGCGTTTCTTTTCACAATAGACTCATAATGACTGACACTTCAACAGGGTGGAGGATTTTATTATGGCGTAAGTTTGACAAAATCTCGTTCATGCAACGTTCCAAAGCACTCAGACTGATCCATCAAAGACACCACAAGGATTCCCAATGTATGATTGGGTCGCCCAACATCCCGGAGGCATCATTGGAGTCTCCATCACCTATCGCCTAGGTATCTTTGGCTTTTAGGAGGCTCGCAAGTGTCCAAAGACGGTGACTTGAACGCTGGCCTTCTTGACCAAAGGGCAGCCTTGGAGTGGATACAACGCCACATCTCTTCGTTCGGAGGCGACCCAGAAAACGTTACGATCTCGGGCGAGAGCGCTGGTGGTGCCTCGGTCATAATGCAGACTGTCGCCTATGGAGGTATGTTTTGGACACAAGTCACTGTCCTGTCGATTCCACTCATACATTTGGATTTTAGGCTCAAAATCAGTTCCGTTCAAACGTGCCATTGCTCAGTCGATTGGATTTGGCCCCACGGCATCCGAAAACCAAACCGAAACGAATTCAGTAAGCCGTGTCAGTCGCAGCCAAAGGAAATGATAATCAAGCATTCTGCAACAGACAACGCAGCAGCATACGCAGGATGTTCGCCTTCTGATGGATCTGTAATGGATTGTCTTAGGAAGGCCTCAATCGGTACGTCCTGCAACGCAGCGCTCTTCCTCAACGACCTCATCACCTCCATGCACTAGGCGCCCTCGTCAGCGCCACCAACCGATCACCCAACGGCGCCTTCGCTCCAATCATCGACGGTCCTACCGGCTTCCTCCCAGACCTCCCTTCCCGTCTGATCACAGCTGGCAAATTCAGCCCGGTCGAGTTCATCGGCGGGCATTGCACGGGCGACGGAAACACCTTTGCGGGCGGGAAGCCGACGCAGTTCGTCACGGAAGATGACATCAGGACGCATGTGTTCTCGAGATGGCCTAGTGTTGTATGGTCTCCTTTCATGTTTGTTGCGAAGATGACGCCTCATTGAAGATGCTTGATGTGGGCAGACGAACGACACCATCACGCAGGCGCTGAGCCTGTATCCGGCGCCGGATGCGCCAGGGAGTACGTTTTCGACGCAGTATGAGCGTGCTACCGCCATAGCTGGAGACATCGTCTTCACTTGCATGTGTGTTATCTTCCGCTCTACGAGTTGGGCTAGGGTACTGACAAAGCATCAGGATTTATACTTTGCGGAGAAGAGCTTGCTCAAAGGTGTTCAAAATGTTTTTGCATATGCGTTAGTCTATTTGTTTATTGCATCGAGGCTCCTCTTGTTTTGACCTTTTTCTTTTCTTTTTTGAAGCTGGAATGCACCAGATACAGTGTTATACAATGCCAATTCCTATCTTGGCGCAATGCATACGTCCGATCTTTATTATCTCTTTGCTGGTATGTATACGGCTATGCTACGTCAAATTTTGCATGCGCTGATTCTTTTTCCAGGGACGAAGTAAGAAATGTCCGAGCTTTTGCACGTTCACTTCTCACAAGCAACTCATAGTGTCTTCGGGAATGCTGGCAACTACTTCACCCCATTCAACGCTGTATGTGTTCGTTTCCTTCTTATTGACGAGGTTGCTGAAGCTAAGCGTTCCTCAGAGCGAAGCAGCCCTTTCAACAGAGGCCATCGCTTACTGGACTTCCTTCGCGGCCACTGGCGATCCATCCACAGAACGAAAATCGGTGTCGCCTGTCTGGAACAAATTTACAGATAGCACGAATGCTACCACTCGCTCGCACCTCGTGCTGACTCGAGGTGGGGACGTGTCAACGCCTCGGCAATGCAAGCTATCACGGATGCTCAGGTAGAGAGGTGCCAATTCTGGATGAGCGACGCCGTTGTGGCGCAGACAGGGGTTTGAGTTAGGTAGAAAGGATTTTTTCTTTCCGAGAGTAAAAAGTAAAAGGCCATGTATTTGATTGCGGCTTCATGGCCACAGAACACGCATAATCTTCCGTCCAACACCAGCTTTGCGCTCCAAGACCGTGTCGACGCGGGCTTTCCGGCGTTCGACTGCTTGGAGGAAATCAGACACGCCGCCACCTACGCCGAAGTACAACACCTTCGCAGCCACCAGACATATATACTCCGCCTTCTTAGCTTGCGTTGGCGGCGTGTCTGTGACGTGTAAAGACGAAACGAGATTTTCCAGTGTTGATGGTGGGTTTCCTGTGCATGCCGCCTGCATGAGATTGATCAGCGGCTCGAGGCTGTCGGTGCGATATATGGTTTCTGCTGTCAAGACCAGATCATATCCACCGGGTCCAGCAGTCTGGAGAGGGTCGAAGGTGTCCCAGGAGCCAGAGAAGAACCGCAGGGTGATGTTTAGCGATTGAAGCGAGGACAAGAATGTGTTTTTGAGTTCGGGGTGATTGGTAGTTCGCCTGCTGTGGTTGGGTTAATCGTTGGGGCTGCTTCGGAGTCGTTGGTTGTGTAGCGGTATGGGTCCGCATGAATGGATGTATCTGAGAGGGGGTGAGAACACAATTGGATGGGATGAGATGAAGGACGTACACCATGTCAAAAGGAGGTTGGGTAGGGTTACGAGCTGCAAGACTGAAGCGTTGTAATCTTGTAGATGTATTTCGGTTGCGATGATGATTTTCGCTGTTTGGCTCGATGCAATCTAGAAGCTCGCGGAAAATGTGCATCGATGGCACGCCTGTGCCACATCCAAGCTATCGAATATCAGTTTTAAAACTGGAAAACGAGATAATTAGAATAAGACCCACGTCGAGAATCTTCTTGCCATTGAGGTTTTCCTTATCCTTTAGGCTATCCAGATAATCCACAAGATCCAAACTGCATTCCCAAGTTTTCAGGCCGCCCTCATAAACCCCAGGAACCAAGTCAGACGGTGCGTCGAGGTATTCCAGCGCTTTCCTATCGACTTCCTTCTGCTCGGACGCATCTTCATCATTTCCTTGCTGCCCAGACTCCAAATTATCTCCAGCGCCTTCGGAGATGAGCTGAAATCGCGCATCGAAGAGATCGCGACGCACAAGCGTTGTCGCCTTCCGCGAAGATGAAGACGAAAGAGGGATATGCAGAGGCGAATACGAGATCAACTGTGGTACCGAGTCCAGCTAGAAAGTGTTCAATTTTCGAAGCGTCAGGGCCGTGGGGTGTGGTGGTGGAAGAGACGACGAACGAGGTGGTGGATGGAGAGTTCCGAGAATGGTTTAAGACTGGTTTTGACGCGTCTGAGATTGGTTCTTTGGGTTGGTCAACGATGCCTAGATCTCCGAGATCTGTGAGGTCTTCGGCGGCATCGATGTCGAAACCGAATTTGAACATGGTCGTTGAGGGCAAAAGTATAGTCGGTGGCTGTGCCATTGCTCGTTGCTCACCACCACTACGAAGTGTACCTTTGGCAACCTTCATTTCTCGTTCCAGCTTCCATGCTACACTGATCCTCTGTTACCTTATTCATGCGACCAAAATGGCCTAATCTTGCTAAACTCCCAAGGGCAAAACGGTGGACTTCTATCAACGTGAGTCGTGTCCATTGTCCAGCGAACAACCTGATTGACCCCAGCGCACAGGACAGATTCCAAAATCCTGCAAGTGTAGAGGCATTCTTCCCCGGCTACAACTCCAAGCTTGACCCCAATCGCATCGGCAACTATGGCGAGATGTTCGACCCCACACATCCGTCAGCGCGAATGCGCGTGTCCCATTTCCCCAAGGTATCGGTGAAGCAGACGTGTTCGAAGCCCGGATATTCCCCGTGGCGCGTCTCGTGCATGGCATGAATCCGTATCCAGAGGTCCCAATCATGACGTGGAGCGAACGTGTACAGATGGCGCACGACGCTGGGTTCTCGGCTGTACGCATCAAGGCCGCACGGTGCTTTGCAAGGGCAAGGACGAGCAAGGGCGGCCTCTGCCATACGATGGGACGGAGCAAGTCTATCCGGAAGATGATATACGCACCTTTGGGCTACCTACGCGGAATGCTACGCCCAAAGGCCCTTTTCTGGCGCTTGCGCTGGGGAAGCTGGCGCGACGGGTTCCCATGACGTTTAGTAATGCGACCAGCAAGAAGCGCATGGCTCTTACGCGTACATGCGTGCCAAGATGCGAAACGTCTGCGGGGCGCTCTGCACTTGATAGTCACTCGTGGTGCCCATGTAGTCGAACATACGGAACCAGTAACTGGGGCTCTGCGCACGGAAATCTGTCTTAATGAAGATGAGGCAGGCAAGAAATGGTCAATGCAAGTTTGTCCATGACCAGCTTTCGCTTTTCATAGTATTCATGAACTGTTTACGTTCTGCAGGATGGACGTACATATTCTACCCAACTACCGAACTTTATCGTATGCCCCTCTCAGACCTCATCTCGCTCGTCTCCAATAGCCTCAAAACTCTCAATGATGCCGCAAGAAAGATGGAAAATACGTGGCTCGCAGAATCTTTACTGTATTACCGGGAAAGGCCACCCGAATCACGTCGACCCCAGTGACAGAGAAAACTTCTGCCGTCGATGTCCATCCCACAGTCCAACACACTGGTGTCGGTGTTGCTCCTGCGTCAGAGAAGGAGCTCCTAACATCACCCACGCTCGTGTCCAAGATTAAACTACCAAGGCGTCGATCGGTGTCGGTTGCAGCGACAGGCGCTAAAAATCCCAAAATCTGGAAGAAGGAACTGGAGACAGGTCTGGCCCTCCTTGCGGAGAGGCTCCCTAAGAGGCTTCCTAAAGATCTAGCTGAAAGCAGCTGTCGGTATATCATTACATGCTATCTCAATGTGGTTCCCTGATACATGGTGTTCCCAGTTTTTACGCACGAATAAAGTCAAATAGCTCACAGAAAATCACTTGCGTAAGTAGATAGGGTGGCCTTGACTCTGTACTCTAGCACTGCTAGCGTTAAAGTTAAGAACTGTCGAGCGTAGTCCTACGGATTCATGGCATCCAGCCAAAGCCATTTATCCGAATATTTTCGACAGTGGGACGGACATTGCTTTGTTATAAATTTTGCAGCCAACTGAAATTGTAGCGAACGTTTGCTGCGGTAGATTCAAGGTGAATTGGGCACGTCGCGATACCGGAGTCTAAATTCTGAAATACCGCTGTGTTATTTTTAACTATGAATTTGACTTCGACCTTCCATGACCGGGCAACTGACTCTCAATGATTCTGTACTCCATGACGCTCTGTTACTATGCGATCACCGTTCTATATGCCTTCGACTCCAGCCTGCGATGCTCGCAAAGTTGACACCCACCCTGCTTGGTCAATGCCTATATGCTCTGGTAGTGCCACCTGTATGGACCGACTTGGATGTGCTGTCACCTACTAGATCTATCATTCAATGGAATTCAGACCAGTTGCCCAGATATATAGCTCTAGCTAGAAATCGGTTGCACAGACATATGGCTAAAGGTTTGCTTAATTTGCCTTTCGTCATAGTTGTCCGAAATCTAACATTCTACCGTAGCCTCACAGTGGTTCTTTCCTCGGCGCAATTCTGCACTGGAAAATTTGCCAACTGAAATTCTCGTCGATATACTTGAGTATGTGGGCTGGAGAGATATCCTTGCCTGTCGGCAGGTCAGTTAAATTCGGAGCCACGTCACGACAACCGTTGAATTGTAACTGATATACTCGTGCCCTCAGACTTGCAAGCGCTTGTCGGAAATATCGACTGCACGCCGCTTTGGATGAACTTGTTTCAGCGCTTGTCCGCTGAATTGGTGGCTCCCATCCTAGAAAGACCAATCGATACTTATGTGGGCGGAGAACTCGACAATATTGTATTGCGACGCATCTCATCTGAGGTGCGCTGGACCGGCCAACTGCCACCAAGGGCGCGAAATGTTCCGATAACATTCACTGATCCAGGCATTGCACCCTGCTTTTGGAGGGTGGGAGATGGCTCTTATTGATCTCGCCACCACGGGATTGTAGGCGCGTTTATGCATATGATTTAGACAGTTCTTTCTCTCAACAGCCTCAATGCATTATCGATCTCGGGGAAGGTTCCGGTAATCCTCAGCAAAGTTGGCTTATGGAAGCCAATGTGGTTCCAAACGAATCACAATTGACCTTCAACCTTTGTCTCATTCCCCGGTACACTTTGGAACAATACCCTGCCCCAAGTGTTTATGTACCCCCGCTGATATCCATATCTACCGCCTAACCTTGAATGGCTTTGGAGGTGAGGACGATGCTCACGGCGAATAAAATCAAGACTCTCCGCAATGAATTTCGCGCTATTAGCGCTAGGAGCGATTTACGTGGATGCTATCTGGTTAGACATTTGAATGTTTATGAAACTGCCCTCTCTCCATCGAAGTCTGTGACTGGGTTCGGTCAGATGATTCTACGCATTTGAAGTTGCACATGCTCTGGAATCGGGCATTCCTGTAAGCCCCTTCATCTTATTTACTGTGTTCTCTTTCTCACAACACACCCGTAGAAATATATATCTCTTCTTCCGGACAGTAAGCTCCTTGTCGTCTTAGGAAACGACATCTTCCTCTACGATGTCGCAAACCTTCAGTCGGTCCCTCTGGCGAACTTGCCAATGAATCTATGATTCGACCTATGATTCACCCTACTGGAAGCATTTAGGCTCCCGATTGTATGAACGCACACATATATCTAAAGCGTATCTGCACCAACACACAACACGAGTGGCTGTTATCATGCAGGGCACTGTATATGGTTTGGTCATTCCAAATCAAAGCAATGATGACCCATGGTTTGCCACTGCCATCTGAAACATTCACTCGTCCCACACACACGCAGTCTCTGTTGGCATTAACCAAGGCCTTGTGTCCAGTGGCGTAATGGGACAGTTTGAAATTGCTAGTTACGTTTGGCCGGCGACGAGTCCAAAGTGAATGACGTGCCCTTCGCTTATAGTCCCAGCTGCTCATTTTAGGACGTGGGTCTCTCCTTATGAATGGTGTGCACGTCCATTACTTCGACGAACGACCAACCGTCTCTTTTCGGTTGTAGAAGGAAGGTCTTGTGTCGTTCTTGATTTTGCATGCAAATGATGCTGCAGTATAATCTATACCTATTTGAAACAGAACTATTGCCTTTGCCACTCGCCGAATTCGCATAAATGCTTGATACTCAATGCTTGCAAGTAAACTTTACGGAGGAGACCTAACCGGTAAAAAAGCTCCTTTCGTTACACAAATTTTACAACTTTAATAAGTAGTGGTACTTATACATATATTTCATCTAATCATTCAATCAAATATGCTTTACCTGCGGCAGACGATCACACCATCCCAAGAGCCTATCCGCGACTCTGTGAACCAGCGCTTCATACTCCAAATTCTGGGAGGGTATAAAGAGCCCAGTATGCGCGTTCACCTCGTCTTCCACGCCGGCGATCTGCACCCGCTCCCACTTCTCCATGCCGCCCAAGAACTGCCCCATCCCGGTGGGAAGGACAACGAAGTGACGCTCCTGTTTGGGCTTCTTGTTCTTGTCTTTTCTTGCTTCTTGGAGAGCTTGGCTTTGTCCTTCTCTCTTGCTTGGCCTGTTTTTCCTGGAGCTTGAGCTGTTTGTCTGCTTGTTTTTGAATTGATTTCGCATCGGATTTAGTGGGAGCGGGTGGACAGCAGGAGAGGAAGAAACGAGCAGAGAGTCGATATTAGAATCTGAATATGATGCAGGTGGTGGGAGACTGCCGTTCGCCAGCAACGCATCGCCGTCTGCAATCTGCTCTTCAAGCCGCTCGTTCGTCGTTTCGGTCATCACAGGACATGGCTTCCAGACGCCCGTTCTGGCACCGTCTTCGTAAAATAGTTGATCCACATGCCGCCTTCGGACTCCCACTCGACGAGGCGGGTATATACCGGCTCTTCAGCCCGGACGGGTCGAACATGCAGATGCCGAACTGGAAGTGCTCGACGACCCAGCGCTTTGCGGCTGAGAAGGGCTCGTCGGCGTGTTTGCGAAGCCAGCGGACGAAAGGCTGGTCGTTCTGGGTGGATATGAATGAGAGAGCGTGGTCGACGAAGTTGGGGGCGGGAGAAGAGCTCGGAGAGGGGGTTCTGATGGATGAGCCGAGCATTTCTTCTGAGCTAAGGTGGGACGAGGACGACGAGGATGTATAGGGTGCATTTCGGGGATGAACTGAGGTCAGGTTGGTAATCAGATATATTCAGCGAATTAAGTTTGATATTCATTTACCGTGCGCCTGTTTCTTGAACGCCTCCCAATCGTCCGTGACCTTCGCATCGACGATGTGCACTTGAGGATGTTCGTTCATCGCCCGCTCTGACTCCTCTTCTTTAGCACCGTCTTCACCTCCCTTGGGGAGCAATGATGCGATGCCGGTTATCACAACGTGCGGGTGCATGCCCAGATATGGTGTGTCGAAGGCAATGACGCCGACGATGCGCCTCGGTCTCCCGCCGGCGGATCGGTCTGGTTTATTCGACGGATCCGTGGCGGCGTCTGCTGCTAAGAGCCCGCCCATAGAGTGTCCCATTAGTATAACAGGTCCAGCTGGCTGTGTAGATAGCCTGCGAGACAGAATCAGCCTGAAATATCGGTTGTGGGGCTTTCACTCACCATTCCAAAAGGTTCTTCGTCGCGTATGATATCGGCTTCACGCTCTTGTACGTGGGGTATATGGATCTTAATGTCGAGGTGCGGGGTATTCGAGCCGCTAGGTTCTCTTGCAGATGCTTTGGGAACGACTGTCGCCGGAAGATATGTGATCAGTCCAGCTGGTGGCAGCCAGCGGCGAGCGCAGCGCCCACCTGAAAAGTGGTATCATTTCCTGTAGTATTTCAGCATGCGTGTATTTACAGCTTTAGACAACTATATTCATTACCTTGAAACCCATGGATATAAACCAAATGAACGAGCGTAGGCATCTGGCAAGCATTTGGTGCAGGCAGGGCCGTGAGGGAGAACGACGTAAGGCATCCGGATCTACGGGCCGGAGCTGTCTTCTGCGCACGTGTGTGTGTGACATGTCACCAGAAGCGCGACTTTCGCGCCGAGTCACATGTAGTTCGGTATTATCATTCTGTCACGCCTGGCATGCTCTGCCGATGGCAGTTGGAACGAGCTGCTCTTTTCGGTCATCCTTCAGGGTGTCCTTGTCCGTTTTCTATAACTACAAGGATCCTGGATAGCTTTCCTTCGTCTGCTTTTGTCTCTATTCATCGTTTCTGTCCACCGCAAGCCCTGCTGAACAACCACTGAAGTCGGACTGAAGCATGCGCGTCTTGCCTACGTTTACGGCCCTTGCGCTGGGAGCCTTCCAGGCGCTTTCGCCTGGGGAGCAGCAGGTAAGCCTCTGAGGGAGTTATTTTGCGTTAGCTAACACTTTTACAGGTCATGAAATAGTGCCACCATCGCCCAGATGTACTCCATCCAAGCGTCCTACCAACCCTCT
>JACGCK010000212.1:0-75095 GCA_014925825.1 Pholiota molesta
GACGCATAAACCGGCGTGCCTTGCGGCACGATCCGCCAAATGAGGAACTCCGTTCTTGCCTTGACCTTGATACTCCTTCAGTATCGCATCGTTTTGCGATCTATGTTGTTCTTGTACTTCTATTCCCGCCATATGCGTCACCACGCAAAGCAGCATGTACATTTCCCAGAACATGAAACCTGACTGAATTCTTACCTGTCTCCTGGTTCCATCTGTATACTATTCTCCTACTCCCTCGATACTCAACTCCAACTCCATCTCCTCGAAGAATCAAAGCCTTCCTGTCAACGTCACTCGTTACACATGATGCGATTGGGAACCAGCCGTCCTCCGCAAGACAATTATTAAACTCGAAAAACAAGGGTGGGGGTATGTAAGCTAGATAAAAAAGAAATGCATGTGCATGTGCATGTGCGGTAAAATGGCAATGTGCAGCGTAAAGGCGTAAAGCATAGAGCGTAAGCGTAAGTAGTAGTAGTAGCGTTTGTCGAACGAAGCCGGTCGTCTCGTGTCTCGTGAAGCGTAAATATGTGTGGTGCGTAAATAAATCAATATGTGGCGGGCGAGGGGTATATCTGTGCTGGGTGGTACAATGGGGGTGGTGGTATCTTCACGGTTCGTGGTATCGTGAGGTCGTGTACGCCCGGTACACGACGGGCAGGCAAGAAGGCGGGGATGGCAACGAAAGCAAGCGTGAGAGCGAGAGTCAGTGGTTGATGTGCAGTTGTACAATATGCGTGATGCGAGCGTGATGCGACGTGTGGATAGAGATGCTGTCAAAAAAAAATTAGGTAGCAGTAGAACGACATGGGGGCGAGTGGCGGGTCGGGCATGAATGCAGCGGGTGCGGGCGCATAAATTACACGTGGAAGCCGAATCCCACCTCGAGATTATTGGCCGACGTTGCTGCGCGCGCCGCTGCAGGAGGGTCGTACGCCGGCGGCGCGTACGCGTTCGTGCGTGGGCCCCGCGCGTGTATGGTGGCGATCTCCACAGGCTCAGAGAGGAGCGCGGTCGAGTCTGAGGCGAAGCCGACGGCGGTGAACGGGCAGAGCACGGCGCCAGTACTAATCATTTTTAAAAAAAAGTTCGGTCAGCAGGCGGAAATAAGCGCAGCGACACGAAGAACCGAGAAACGCACGGATATGCTGAAATGCCCCATCTCCGACGTCGGCCGGAGGTCCTTCGCCAGGCGGATCTCGCCCTCGAGGTGCCGCGTGTGCGCATCGCTCGGGACGTCCGAGGACGGCCACCACACCGCGACGCCCATATTCTCCACCATCTCGTTCCATGCGACGTCGCTCCGCGACGACGAGGTCTTGTTGTAGAAGCGCACCCGTCGGCGGAGGGATAGCACGATCGAGCTTGGCACGGAGAGGAGATCGAGGACTTGCGTGTCGTTCCCTCCGAGTGTGAGGAAGCAGGGCATTACGGAGCCACGAGAATAGCAGAGCTGGGAGAGGTGTCAGCGTTAGAAAGTTTTCAGGTGTTGAGAAAAGTTAGGAGACATACCGGATTTGCGAGTGACAGCTAGAAGGATGAAGAAGCAACAGACGGTCATTTTATTAGTATAAAAGGGCGAAATATTATCGTCAGACGTCACTTACCGTGGCTTTAGCCTCGGCGCGGTGCACGCAAAACATCGTACCTCTCACGGCCACAGGACGCATCGTCTTCCAACCTTCAGGATCCGATAACGGCCCAGGAACAGGCAGGAACTGCTGGTACGCGAGTTGCCTGAGCAGCGAAGGCGCCTCGGGTCGGGTGCTTGGCACGTAACCGAACGCCGTCTTGATCCTGTTATCCGCGCGTAGCTTCCCGCGCGACACAATGATCGTCAGATCATACTGCACGCTGACCCGCGTCTGGCGCTCGAGGAAGGTCTCGGGCAGGCGGAAGGGGCGCATCTCGCCCGATCCGGATGGCACGGACACCGTCCGCGGCAACACGATGGACAGCGGCCACACGCAATGTCCCATGAGCTTGCTGCTGCTGGCACCCTGCGAGGATGAGGGTATCCGCGGCAGGTCGGGAGATTTTGACCAGATTGGTTGGGTCTGGTTGAGGAAGACGAAGGAGTCGTCTATGTTCGAACCAGTGATAATACGGCCGGTTACCTGATAGCGGTCGATTGGGCGTTAAGAAAAATAATAGCATGTCGATAAAAATAAAAACGTACCACAGCCGTTATCGCCTGGATCGAGTCCCCCCGCTGGGCATCGAGCTCGAGCCGGCCGGTAATATTTTCCTTCTCAAAGAACGTGGGCAGCGACTTGGATGACTTTGCGCTGCTAAATACACGAAGCGTAACCCAGGGCTTGGACTTGCCGTCCGCAAGTTGGAAGACGTGCTCTGTGGGCTCGCGATGCAGATTAATGGGCTGAGTAAGGGTATTGCGGCGGGTATACGGCGGGAGCTCAGCAGCGCCAGAAGATGGTGCCGGACCAGGTCTGGTGGAGAATCTCCTGTAGCGGGGCGGGGACGATGCGTCCATTAGGGATGATCTAAGGGGAGGGGATGGAGATATGGGACCCACAGTAGTTGAATATATAAAAGGGCTTCATAAAGGATAGGCCAATTGTAGAGGCAGTTCTGTTCATGACCGTATGTGAACAAGGGGAATCCAAAAATGGACTGTCAATTACCGCTCTTAGCTAAGCATCACTTTCCACGCTCGACACAATAGCTGCTGCATTTCAAAACACAATTGCACCTACAGAAGCAAGGGTCTCTCCGTTGTGCGGGTTCCTGACTGCCTTTTCAGTCATTCCACGTAGAGCTAAACTAATTGTTCACTCACTGCAGCTCATGACACCTTCTATTTCTACCCAGCCTCAGCATCCCCGTTAACTCCCACCTCGCAGTCATACCCGGATTGCATCTGTCATTAGTACCATTTATACCGAGATAGCAAGCACATGAGGCTTTCTGACTCTCTCTGCGACGTCACGTCCTATTGTCTGCGAGCGCTTATGTAGTGGAAAATGGTATTTCTGGTCAGAAACATAGTGCACTTACAGGCAACTTACAGGTGAGGATATCGAGGAGTTATAATTGGCAGAATATGGTCTATTTTCTGCCTTCTCTACCTAAACAGATTCTTGGGTAACATTCGGGGAAAATCTCAACCAAATACATCATGCTTCATATATAGAAAGTGCGATTTTCAATGACATTCAATTGCTGCTTGACACGGGAAATACGCGGAAATGTAGCAAAAAGTGCCTACATTCGAATGCTATACTATGCGGTCTACAAATTTTAGATAGAGCGTTAGATTTCTGTACTGAAAAGCTTGAATGTTAAAGTTAGCGCGAACTTCTGTCAAGCGAAGTTTGCCAAAACTTAACGCAGTAGCGCTATATTTGGCGTGTGAAAATGACTTGTTCCAGATGCACCGCCACCTGCGCCAGCACGCGACCGTCGCAGTCTGTCGGAAAAATTGGTCATTCCCAGGGAGGTCTGGAGCCCCTGTGGTGCGTTGTTTGGCCCAGGGAGATCCCGGCCGTTCCCAAAAATAGTGCCCAGGGAATTCCATTGGCGCCCAATTGTCTCAGCGGTGGCTGGTGCTACGCTCGGGCTTGGCTCGAGCTCTACCATTAAAAAATAGATCTATATTAATTATAAAGGCCACAATGGCAGTATTATCAGGTAGGGACATACGTCAACACCATATGATATGGATCACCGACAACGTACAGTGTGCCGTAGCATATGGAGCCACCAAATTCGGTGAGTCGGTGAGCTTGCATTCTGTACAAGGACGGTGCTTATGTACTGATACGGAGGGTGTTGATTGCTGGAGAGCCATCTATAGGCGGGGGGGGACCGGAGGGTACAGTGGGTGCCCCCGGTGCAGCTGTAAGGGGGGGGGGGAATGGATGGTGGGCACCGGTGCTGGGGGGACCAGGAATGTGGTGGGTGGGCTGGGGAACCAGGGATATATGGTGAGCCCCGGTTCTGATCTAGGGCGGGCACTGGGATATATTGTGGGCCCGGTGCTGATCTGGCGGCGGGGCCCGGGGATATATGGTGGCCCCAGTGCTGGGGGCACCAGATGTACCGCGGGCGGCAGGGGAACCGGGGATATGGTGGGCCCCGGTGCTGATGTAGCGGCGAGGCACCGGGGATGTATGGTGGGCCTTGGGTGGGCCCCCGGTGGTGGGGGGACCAGGGATGTACGGTGGGCAGGCGGGGGACCCCCCGAATATTTTGTGGGACCAGGGATGTACAGCAGGCGGGCGGGGGACCCCGCGAATATTTCGTGGGACCAGGGATGTACAGCGGATGGGCGGGGGGCCCGCGAATATATTGTGGGCCCCAGTGCTCATCTAGCGGCGCGGGGGGATTGTGGGGATATATGGCGGGCCCCGGTGCTGATCTAGCGGGGGGAGGGACAGGATATATGGGGTCCTAGGATGTATAGTGGGCAGGGTGGTCCATTGGAATGGTCGTAGCATACGGTAGGATACTGAGGGAGGGCAATAGTTGCACGCAGAGACAGCAGAAAGCAGGGGGTAAAAAATATGCTTACAAAGAAAATAACATAAATAAGCACCGGTAACGAGATTAGTTACATGCACTGGTGACGGAAGCATTGGAAAAACTACTGGTAATCACACCACCGGTGATGGGGTCAAAAAAGTTGGGCTAGGGTGACAGCTGTTGCAGCCTTCAGGATTAGGGAGATGGAAGACCCAGCGAGTGGCTCACAGGCTCTCAGGGGGCCTTGAGCAAGTATGGGGTGGTGGAGGAAATGGTATGTAATTTCCAATGCACAAGAGTAGAACTGTGATCCCGGTTGCAAAGTGTCGACACCAGCTCCAAACAAAAACCACCGGCGGTGGGAGCATCAATCTGAGCACCGGACATTAGTGGCCACCGGTGATATACGCATTTCTCCTGCAAAAACATTTCCAGAACAAGTTCAATCATATACCCCAGAATAGAGGGGTGTATGCTGGAAACCGCTACACCATAAGGGCATTTCTTCAACCACATCATGATGTGGCTATAGAGGATCCCTAGGGCATGGGAGTGTCAATGTGAGCCCCAGTGATTGGTAGCCACTGGTGATGGGAGCATCAATCTGAGCACCAGTGATTGGTGGCCACCGGTGATATACACATTTCTCCTGCAAAAACAGTTTCGAGTCATCCTGCAGATTTGGGCGGCCCCCATACAATACCGGCTGTCGAAATTGTTTACACCGGTGCCAAAGTTCATATCATCTCCTACATGTGGGGGAGATGGACCCTTAAGAGCGCTTGAGCACTTCATGGACAAACATCTTCATGCAAAGTAAATTGCTCTCGGTAGTGTTGTTGCCTGCTTGAGATACTGGTGTGGAGAAGGATGATGGCTGAAAAGCCATTTCTGAGCACCAAAAATTAGTGGGGACCGGTGATTGGTGGCCACCGGTGATATAGCGCTTGAGCACTTCATTGACAAACATCTTCTAGTGATGATGGCTGACAAGCCATGATGGTGGCTGGAATTGAACCAAGCACCCTATCTCCTGCAAAAACAGTTCCAGAATACAATCGTATTCAGCAAGCATATAGGGGTGTATTCTGGAACTGTTTTTACAGGGATATACCTATGATGGCACAGTGGACACCTTTACCACTGTGCAATCAAGGCATATCCTACCTATCACCATTATGATGTGCCCATATACCCTGCCGGGCATGGTGGTGGCACCGGTGACGGGAGCATGAGCACTGGTGATCCAAGATTTGACGGTCTCACTTGAATGTTCAAAGATCTCTTCACTAGGTGATGAAATAAAGGTGGATGCAGGCAGGGGTGGCAATTTCAGCAAGATAGAAATGTGTACATCATTATGTTTACAATTAAACTAATCTATTCCTTCCAGCACTTCCCGTGGATCGAAGTCAGATGAATATAATGGCTCAAAGAAGTCATCAGAAAGGAAGGCGAAGTCAGAAGGATCCAAAGGGCGGGATGGGCTCATCGAATGATTCGGTATGATCTGCCCGGTACCGGTACCTTCGATGGCTGCGGTGGGCTGATGGTGGTCAGAAATCGAATCTTCTTCCCCTGTTTCTTCACTGTCACTGGAATTCGTATCAGTAGATGTGTAACCATTAGATGAGGCACCAGAGGTACCAGTAGCAGAGTTGGAAATAGTTCCGGCAACCTCTTCATTATCAGTTTCATCCGCGCTTGTCTCATCTGCGCTATCGCTATCATCCTGAATCTGCTCCCGGTGGCGGAGGCCAGTCGAAAGAACAATGCTTGTGGAAGTGCCCTCAGCGATGGCGGCGGCACCGGCGCTTGTGGGCTGATCAGCCATGTGAAGCCAACGCTGGCCCACGTCAGTGACAGCAGTGGGGATGCGAGAGCTATCACTGGTTTCGGCGGAAGACATCTGAAGCCAACGTTGACCGACATCAGCAGCGGGGGGTGTCTGGATGGCGGCACCGGTGGGCTGATCAACCATGTGAAGCCAACGCTGGCCCACGTCAGTGACAGCAGTGGGGATGCGAGAGCTATCACTGGTTTCGGCGGAAGACATCTGAAGCCAACGTTGACCGACATCAGCAGCGGGGGGTGTCTGGATGGCAGCACCGGTGGGCTGATCAACCATGTGAAGCCAACGCTGGCCCACGTCAGTGACAGCAGTGGGGATGCAAGAGCTATCACTGGTTTCGGCGGAAGACATCTGAAGCCAACGTTGACCGACATCAGCAGCGGGGGGTGTCTGGATGGCGGCACCGGTGGGCTGATCAACCATGTGAAGCCAACGCTGGCCCACGTCAGTGACAGCAGTGGGGATGCGAGAGCTATCACTGGTTTCGGCGGAAGACATCTGAAGCCAACGTTGACCGACATCAGCAGTGGGGGGTGTCTGGATGGCGGCACCGGTGGGCTGATCAACCATGTGAAGCCAACGCTGGCCCACGTCAGTGACAGCAGTGGGGATGCGAGAGCTATCACTGGTTTCGGCGGAAGACATCTGAAGCCAACATTGACCGACATCAGCAGTGGGGGTGTCTGGATGGCGGCACCAGTGGGCTGATCAACCATGTGAAGCCAACGTTGGCCCACATCGGCAGTGATGCTGCTGGGGGTAGTGGCCGGGGCCGGTGCACGAATTATGACATCAGGGATAACCAAACACATCCATTGATGTTCCACCGGTGCAGTGGCGCGTTCTTTACCTTTCATGGATCTGGTTGGATGGTCACCAGTGGCATCATCCATGAGGACATCATTACCGGTGCTGACAATGATGCACCGGCGATATCTAAATCACCTAGTTGCACATTTGAATCCCCCAAATCCTCTTGATGATCCAAAAATGACGGAATAGTGTGCTGGGTCGGCGGTGGGGATACATGGATGGTGGGAGATCCTGGCTCATCGATACCGGTGCCGGCGCTACCCATGTCATCGCTCTGGACTGACAAGTCGCCTGCCAAGGAACCATCCGGCAATGATAAATTGTAACCAGAATGACCAGTGATATGGCCACCACCGGAGGCCAGGGAGATAACCTCATCTTTGGTTAAGGTCTCACCCATAGTCCACTTGTGGTGGGGAGGGTCTGCCGGTGACAACAAACTGCGATTGAGGGTTTCCCTTGCAAGTTGCCGAACTTGGCGACTAGAGCGTGCCGTCTCCGAGTCCCCAGACATTACCGGAAGTACAGCTGGTGGGGCAGTGTCGGCTTCTTTGCGGAGGGCCTCCTCATATAGTACAAAGCTAGCAGTGGCCTGGCGGGTGTGAACTTCCATATTTGCCTTTTTTGATGCAACGAGCGCTGAGGATAATTGCTTCATAGTTTGTACCTTTGCAACGAGTGCTGTTACGAGGGCACGATTTGGTTCGCAGGAGGAACATGATGTCGAGCCGGCGGAAGTTTGGACGGCCGGTATCGGCTGGATGACAAGTTTTGGAACACGTTGTCTACCTCTTTTTTGTAGTGCCTTCCGGTGATACTTCAAACAATCGTCTATAGTCCCATGCCCCATGACGATGTCGGGCCTTGTGGTTCCATTCCACCATGTGAATGCGTATGAGTCTACCACCCTCCCAAATTCTTCAATGTCGGCGCCGGCTTCAATTATTTGACGAAGTCTGAGGTCGAGAGGAATTCGCTTGCCGCCGGTGTCAGAGAATGTTCCTAAGCTATCTGCTAGGGACCGAACCACCAAGGGGATCTCTACCACAATGCCAGCAGAGGCAGCCAATCCTACATAAGACATCACAAAGAGCTAAATGGGAGTAAGAAAAATGTTGTAAAACATAGCATCAATCACACAATACAAACCAGTTCATCGTGGAGGGAATGTTGCTGCCATTCGTGTTGCTTGCTGGGGGCGTTGATGGCGGCAAGAATGGTGCGGAAACGCGACTCGCCATAGTAGATCGTTTCCTGAGGCTGCAACTTGGCATGCCATTCCTGATTGGATCCAAGTTGAGTTCGCAGTGGGTTAAAAGCTTGAATAGAACGTTGAGCCATGAAAAAATCACAGATATGATGGTGGTACGTGATATAGATCGATAAGCTTTAGGCCATGGAAGTTGTGGGACAACACTCGATGTACATAATTAAAGCGGAGATTTATAATTACTGAAGCTACTTCTGAATGCACAATCCGCAATGATGGCCAGTTGTCTCCACGTGACTGCTTGCTGCCGGGCATATGCAGCAGCACCAGGGAGGGGTTGCCGACCATGTGTGAGACTTGTTTCTGCACCGGCAACCCAGAAATTACTTTTATGAAGGAAGTAGCGCACAGTCCATTCCATTTCATACCGGACCAACGTTCGTTCCTCTGTCCACCGGTGGAGTTGTGCACGGGCCCGAAGCCAATGCACCCGCCGAACTTAACACACTTAGCATATGAGCAAGACAATGAAAACATTTCACATACATTCCAATTGGGTTGCAGGGTCGGCTTCATCATCTGCCATGGGACCGACACGTTCAGTAACGGACTGCCAAATCCAAGAGAGCTTCAGTTTAGTTGAACCCGGCAGATTTGGCTCTAACACTGCTGTGCTGCACTTTGTATCGTCTTTAGTCAGGTTCTGAAAGTGTTGAAGTGTAGCGGCGTCAGCACCAAGCGCTACAAGCCGGGACCGACATCGGGTATAAACCTGAGAACGGAACGACAATGCCTTTTCCATTTCTTTTAGGACAGCCCTTCCCCGGGTGCGGACATCTTTTCTGGGGGCTTTTCTAACTTGTTCAGTCCAGCGAAAGGACATGTTAGCGACAAGGTCCCGAATCTGGTTCAGTTCCAATATTGCCTGATTTTTGCGGACTTGCAACTCCATCTTTCGATATGCAGCCGGTGCATTGCCATTCGACGGAAGGCACAGATCAACATCTTCCTCTGGGGTGCCATCAGCTTCATCTTCCACCGGTGCCGGGGATGACACATTTGCTTCATCACGAAGATCATCCCAATTGGCTAGGTTGTCCTTTATGCCACCGGCGTGCTGGGCATTGATTTCAAAAACACCGGCAGCAATTTGAAGTTTACGCAACCTCGTCAGTAATGGTGTTAATGCGTCTCGTAGTTTTTGAACTTGATTCATGTCCGCATCGCGTTGATCACGCTTCCCACGACGGATGAGATATTGAATCTCAAGTCTGGATAATAAATAAGATGGCAATTTAAGGAGAAAACATTAAAAACAACTGACTGTTTCTCCTCTACCGTAATTGAAAATTCAAGCCAATCTTTAATGGTAGGGTCACCGGTGACTGGTTCCGGTGTTGAAAGATTGCCATTGAACCCAGAAATTCTTGCACAATAGATGTCCATCACAGCGGGATCCTCCAAGCGTTCACGCTCTGCTTTCAGAATCTCCGTATTCCACATGGCAATGGCGTCTTTTCCGGCAGCATTGGATATGTCGTTGAAATATTTCTCTGTTTGTCTCACTGTTGTGCAAGCTTCCTCGTGCCGTCGGCAAAGATAGTTGGCCATGCCCAAAGCTTTTTTGTGGTTGGAGTCACAAGCATGATCATCCAGCACTTCTGCGCGATGCGCCAAGGTAGCAGTTCGGACAGTAGGAGAAATCGAATTTAAAGTGGACCACAAGCACTCCAAAATTTCACCACTAACAACGCCGGTGCCGGGAATGAAAGAAGAAGCATAGCGGAAGAAGCATTGATCTTTGTGCGCATGCACATGGAACAGTCCGATTGCCCGGTCCAATTCGAGGCCCTGAGGTAGTTTGCCTTTAAGGCGCTCTTTAAGGTGAACAAAATATTGGCAAGCAATATCGTACATCAGCATAGCACCCTGTTCAGGTTCAACGCCGGTGGTTTTGAGTGCTTGCAAGAATGCAAAGTCGATATTTTTTTGCTGCTCCCCCTTGAACAAATCCACAAGTGCATTCGGTGCATAACATCCATGCCGGGCACATGCAATGGATGCCTTCCCAGTGCGATCACAGCATGATGAACCAATGAGGGCATTGATGATAGCCCGGAATGTGTTCTCACAAGGTGCTTTCTGTGCAACCGGTACCAATTAGATAAGCAGAGCAATATAGCACTAGCTTAAAATCACATACTGTGAACATCTCCATTGCCTGGGCAAGGAAGTCTTGGTATTCTTGCCGTTTGGGATCCATTCCACCACCTTCCGACAGCCAGATATCATCGTCTCCATTTTTCTGCTTTACATGATCAGCTTTGAAGTTCCCATCTGCCACAAATACGCGCTGGTACACATATCTAGACAGAGGTCAGAATCTGCAAAACTCGAAACAAGATATTACATACCGGTTATTGTCACTCTTCCAATTGTCTCGGAGATTTTTTCCGGGTTGAGGACAAGCTGGACAATAATTTGCCAACTCGCCAGCATCCACATTCATAGGATCTTTTCCATTATGCTGTGGAAGAGTTAACGTCTTCTTGGTAGAAAGGACCGAGGTCGTCGAAGGTGACTGAATGAACAAGGGGGCGGCACAAGCGGGTGCCTAAGATATGGTTATAGGAAGTTAGTGGTCAATGTGTAGGTAGATTGAATGCTCAGCTCGTTGTGCTCGGATAATGCTCGTGCTCGTTCTCGCAGGGAATTTAGAATCAAGTGGGGGTAGATTGACCAAAGAGACCAAATTTTACAAACGAAGTATATACGAGATTCCCTGGCGCACACGTACTCTTGCGTCGCCAGGTCCGTGAATTGGGAAAAATAATTTAGCTACTCTACGCGTGTGTCTAGAGTGCCCATTTTCAAATAAAAGATAACGACCTAGACCTTGTGGAACGATATTGTCGGCTGTGCAGGTGCTGCGATGGGTGACACAATGCGGGCGCTGAGGGAGAGGATATCCTTGCCAAAGGGATACCCTCGTCCTACATGGGTGACCAGTCCATGCTCGCTGCTCGTCGCACGTATCATGATAGCTGGGCCTCCGCACAACGTATCGTCTCGTTCCACTTGGTTGTCGGCCATACGAAGAAAGGGGTGCGCGGAAGTGATCGAGGAATAAAGAAAAACAAAGATAAGAATGCAAATGAAATAAATCAAACTCGCCGTATCTAATTTGTCCATGCGCCCATCACCTAAGATCCGTGCCCCTTGTCGTATTTGAGCTGGAATGAGGAGTCGTCTGTTGAAGGGAGCATCGCGTTTCGCAGATGGATGTTGAGCTTTCGTGCGCGCCTAACGTGCCATAGTCGTGCCGAAACGCGTTCTCACGCCGTATTTGAAGCCCTAGAGAGGAAGGAGAGGAAGTGAGAGTACGGGCATTTGAATATGGATGGATCTTGTGATTAAGGATAGGGTGATAGGGATAGCGGGAAAGGAGGTGTACACGAAAGAGACCAGATCTAATCGATCGTCGAACATGGGCTCGCGCGGCTTGATCGGCATCACGTGGGAAGGTGGACTTTGCGCCGTGTCGACGAGCGCGCTATCCATCTCCTCCACAGTGCCCCCCCTTTAGATGTTGCCCCAACATCAAGAAGGATGAAATGGAAGAAATAAAAGGAGAGATGGATAGAATAATAAGGGAAGATAAAATTGTCAAAGGCCACGGAAACGGCAAGTAAAAAAAATTGAACTTGTAAAACGAAGAGATCAAATGGAATGGGGACGTTACGCGCGAATGAATCCCAACGGAAAGCGACTGGGATTGGCGTTCTCAGGGTGGAACAAGTCTTCGGCGACTAGAACATCGGCCAATGCGAGGCCCGTGAGGTTCGCGGACCATTCTTCGAAGGAATCGAATGCTGGATCATCACGTATTGCCAGCCTTGTCCGTTAAAATTCTATATGAAATCCTGTGAGTCCACACAAATGCCGCATGCATCCAGGCTGCTAATTCAGCCTACACAGCCACCCCTCTAAGCTGACTTTGAATATTTTGCTCATCAGTCAGCCTCTCTAGTTGGTGCCCCACCACTGTCCTTGTCCTTTTCAGGGTCATTTCATCATATTCTCACGGTTATATATAAAGTGAACAAAATAAATATATTATAAAAATAAAGACTACAACAATAGTAAATATAGCGTCCGCCCCGCCCGTTACGCGCTCGCGCCGCCGAGCCCGCCCGGTCCCGTGCCCGCGTTCACGCATGACATGCTCATATCACACGTGCTCGTCATGCCTGCGCCCGTGCTCACTGTCTCGTCGCGCTCGTGCCCGTCGTGCCGTGCCCGTCGTGCCATGCCCGTCGCGCTAGCTCGTCCAGCCGTCCGCTACCACCCTACCCACACGCTCGTTGCACTTGCTCTCGTCGCAATCGCCTATCACCGGCCTTCCCACAGCGGTCGCTTTGTCGTCGTGGGCGCTGATTTACCAATGAGCGAGCTATAATGCAGGCAGGGGGATGAAGTACATACCTGCGCAGGACTCGTGCCCGCGCTTGTCGTGCCCGCGCTGGGTTTCGTCGGCTCTCGTCGCGAGCGCCGTCACCGGTCTTTCCCGCGGGTGTCGCTCGCTCGTCGGGGCCGCTGATCTACCGGTGAGCGAGCGATGACGTGGGCAGTGTACATACTGGTGACGTACCTGTGCCTGCGCTCGTGCTCGCGCTGGTCGTGCTGCTCGTGCCGTGCTCGTTGTGCCCGTGCTCGGTGTAGACGTGGCCGTCACCCTTGAGGCACGGCGGTTCCTGCATGCGGGAGTAGCGTTAGAAGGGCATATGGATAATGGGAGGTGGTGTGTGCACGTACTCGCTGTGTCCATCGTGCCCTCTGCACGCTGTGTCCCGGCGGTTCCTGCATGCGGGGGTGGCGTTAGAAGGGCATATGGGAGGTGGTATGTGCACGTACTCGCTGTGTCCGTCGTGCCCTTCTGCATGCTGTGTCCGCCGTGCTCATGCCTGCGTTCGACATTCGCACCTGCGCTCGATAGGGTCATGCTGGCATGATTTGGAGCATGGGCCAGAGAGTGTAGGGGGCCGGGTTGGGGTCGGATGGTTGCGGGATGGCATCTGGAGTCAATGGAGCACCGACGGGTGCGCAACAGGGGCCAGCACCGGCGCCGGTGCAGTCCTGTGAGGCGAGGGTGTGAAGGGTGTCAGTGAAGGCTGGTGTGAGGTGGCAGCTACACACCGGGTGGATCTCCCACTTGTGGGTCTTCCCTTTGGTAGCCGTTCCCCTACTCCCTTGATCTTCCGATGCGGGCTTCGTACTTGAAGAGATGGGCAGACGGGCGAGGCGAGGGAGCGAGGTGAATGTCAATGATGTTGAACGTTGAACTTGGTCGTTCAATCATCAACAAACGATTGAAGCGGCGCTTCGGCAAACGCCGAGCATCATCCGCTCACCGTCGCCGACGACGATCGGGCCAGATTCCGCCCCAAGTTCAAAGTAGTTAATCGGTAGATAGATTCAACATTGTATTAGGTACATTATTGTGGAATAAAATCTATTTATTAGATGGAGAACGTTCCCCAATAAATGTATATGTTGCATAGAGGTAGTCGCAGTAGGTTATCCATTCGTTCCACCTAGTGCACAGCGTACATAGTATATATCATTCATTCTTAATACGTCGGCTTCCAGTAAAATAATTTTAACAAAGAATATATAATAGACATTTGACTAGTATGTAGTAGAGCTGTAAGTAGAACTGTACGGTATGAGTAAGAACACATAGGATACAAGCGCGTTCAGCGCTCATCCGGCGCTTAAATCAATCGACATCTCTTAACCGCGGCAGCCAGGCATTGTGTTTAGATGTTGAAGACTATGTCTCGATGACATATTCATCTTGTAAAATTTAACTACTTTTTACGGACAAAGAAGCTGTCCAGAATATACAACGAATCTGAAATATGTATGTAGTATATGCATTTACACTGCTGTGCGTGGTGACCTCGCAACGGATACATGTATTTAGAAAGTTGCCACATCTAATAAAATTATTTTATCTTATATAAATGTACCTACTACAATATAAAGTCTGTTTACGGTATAACTAGCTTGAAATATGGCCGGAAAGCCTCCAGATCGTCGTCGACGACGGTGAGCGGGAGGCGCTCGGCATTCGCCGAGTCGGAGCTTGAATCGACTGTTGACTGTTGAACGAACTTGTTCAACATCAACGTCAACTTCCACCTCCTTCGCACTTCGCACCTCGCACCTCCCCGCCCTTGCCGACTCTCACCAAGCCCACGCCGCACAAACGAGGGATTTTGGGGCTGGACAACGAAGGGAAGACCCACGAATTGGGAGATCCACGAGGTGCGTCGCCGCCACCTCCCATCTGCCCGTCTAACCCCACATCCAGGACACCGCCGGCGCAGGTACTGACACCAGCACGGGCACAGCTATGACGCAAGCCCCTGCACACGTCGTCGTTCGCTCTGCGGCCCACGCCGTACCACGACGACGACAACGGCGAGCGCCCTCCTGCGGCGCTCGACAACGACGAGCACGAGCACGGCGCGTGGCGGCGACAACGGCAGCGGCGATGACACCACGAGGACGACGGAACGCCGTCGACGTGGACCGCCGCGACTGCCCAGCCGCAGCTCCCCCCATCCATGCCCTCGTTATGCCAGCTCTCATGTCGTATCCCATTGCCTACTCGCTCTGCGAGTGCCGTGGGATGCCGGAGGCGACGAATGCGGGTGCTGGTAAGTACGGCGGCGAACACACGTGGTGGCGGCGTCGATCGCGACAGCCACGGCCATGACGAGGCGGCGCGGCGAGGGACGGCGCATCCTGCCTCCCTTTCTCAGGTAAGCAATCCCCCCCCTCAATGCCACCTCACACTCACCTGCCTCCCTTCTGCAGCATGTCACGCTCGCAGCATCGTGGCTTCTCGGCCGCCGCCGCCACGTTTTACGAGGCCCACCTCTCGATGCCAACGATGACGCGGGTGAACACTATAACGACGATGACGCGTATGCGGACGGCCGCAACGAGCGAACGCACGGAGCACGAGCGTGTGCGCGAGCGCGGGCACATGAATCACGGGCGTAGCGAGCACGGGCACGGGCACGAGCGCTGCGCACGACAAGGACGGGCACGCGCGCTGAGCGCAGTAGGGAGACCACGGGTACATTAGGCGCGAACCCGGGCACGGGCTTGGTAGGCGTGGCGTGTGCGGGCACGGGCATAGCGAACGGGGCGGCGCCTGGCACTGTAGCGCTCGGGCCACTGCGCCCCTATTTAGTATAGTCAATATTTGTAATATTTGTAATATATTTTATTTTCTTAGTTCGAGATATAAATAAGCGTGAGAATATTGACAAATGACCCTGAAAAGGACAATCAATGGTGAGCTGCTGAAATTTTGTTTTTTTGAGGACTTTCCTTTTTTGGACGACCCTGACAACAGTGACGAGCAGGTTATGCACGGCGTCGAGCAGAGGATGCATGGTATTGAGCCAAGGATACTATCATCAACCCAACCATCGGCCAGACCCCTCATTCGCCCACTTCAAATATCTCACTCATTTTTGATCCAATTCCTCCCATTCTTTCTACATTATGTTTAGTTACATGTACGGAACACATTCCATGTACTTTTTAAGCAAAGGATTGGATTGTTGAAGAAGAAGGAAACGGGTCTGCTGTCACACCATCCGAGGCATGCCGAATCGGAGCCTAAATTATTTGATCTTACCCATGCATGCCACGCTGTCGAAAACGCGTCGAAATTTCCAATTAAGACGCGTCGCGTGGCTAGAATTTCCAATTAGGACGCGTCGATTGCTCAATAGCACAATGCCCGCTGCACGAAGTACAACCCGATATAAAGATAGACGGTCCAATGACCCAAATTACAATAATGTACTCGATAGAACAATTGCCGAAGTAAACAATGGGGAAGCAGAGTCCTTCAATAAGGCAGCGAACAGAGCAAAAGTAAATGAAATATTGATACATAGGGGTTATTTTCATATTGCTAAACATAATAACTTAGGTTCCTCGCTCAACTCTGACCGATCGAGCAAAAGGTCGACATCTAGACTGGAAAACTGCATGCCAGAAACGACAATTGCTCACTCCCGAGCAAGAGGCAGTACTTTTATCATGGGCAGCACATCGGGGATCAATCGCTATGCCCTTTTCACCTGCAGAACTGCGTGCAGAGGCCAGTGCTATTTGCGGAAAGCCTGTTGGAAAGAACTGGCACAAGAAATTCGAACAGCGTCACCCCGATCTTCGTGCAGCAAAGCCCGTTAATCTCGATCCTAAACGGGTGAAGAATTTTAATGAGACCGTAATCAATGATTACTTCGACAAACTGGAATCTTTGCATGCACGGTTTCCTGGTGGAATCCCTCCGGAACATATTTGGAATATGGATGAAAAAGGAATTCAAATGGGTGGAGGGCGGAAGAAAAGCAGCAAAAAATTCTATTTCCTCAAGAGCCAGAAACAGCGTTACCGCTTACGAAGTGATAACCTTGAACTCGTAACAATTCTTGAATGCATTTCGGCTGCTGGAGATGTGGTTCCACCTTCTTTTTGTTTACAAAATGGGGCACTGCCTGATCTTCGACAAGAACTCAAGGACGAGGATTGGGGAAGGTGCGCAGTTTGTATTCTAATTTTATGAGTGTAAATTTCTGATTATATTTCAAGTATTTACTTCTCAGAATCTGGATGGACGGATACATACAACTGTGAACGGTGGCTTGAACAAGTCTTCATTCCCTATGCAAAGAAGAAACTCGTCGATCCCTCAAAGCCTATTGTTTTAACAATGGATGGGCATGGAACACATGAAACACCTGACCTACAGCGAACCGTCTACAAATTCCTTGATAACGAAAATCTCGAGATCGTTATTTTTTGTTTCCCCTCAAAGTGCACACACAAGTGCCAACCCCTCGATGTCACCGTATTTTCCAGTGTCGAGCGCAAATGGCAAGATGTTTGTGATCGTTCTATCAAAGACAGAACACCCATCAATCGCTTTACAGTCATACCTAAATACATCCATGGTACTCGCGAAGCTCTGTCAAAGGATCTCATAAAGAAGGCTTTTGAGCAAACTGGAATATACCCAGTGCGACGCGCAGTATTTACAAAAGAAGACTTCGCTCCCAGCAAAGCCTCATCCTCTGTTGCACATGTTCCTGAAGATTTCCCCCCTGAATTTCCATCCTCTGATGGATTTGAAATTGATCCAGATTACGAACCCGCATCCGATCGCGATTCTGCCAGTGAAACGGATGCTGACAGTGACGAGGACCCATGCAGCGATGACAGCCATTCCATATCCAGTTCCAAGTCAGACGAAGACAAGAACATGGACAACCTTCAAGAAGACGCCGAAACACTCGAAGACACGCAGCCAACGGATACCAGCAATGACCTGGAGCAGACCCAGGATGGTGAACCTGATGCTGCTAGCGAGACTACGCCACCAGTGTCAGGCATATTGCATTATCTCGCAAATATGGAGACGGGGGTTATACACATGACACGCGCCGCCTCCGCAGGTCTCGATCTCTTCACAGCTGCACCTCCAAAATCTGTATCTGAAGCTGAAGACCTCTGCCGAAGCTATCACGAGATGTATATCGAGCTTCGGTCCCTTAGAAAACATCAGGCGGCCACGGATGAAGCCTTGCGACGTGCTATAGGTCAGATCAGTGCCGCAAATGCACACTGCACAGCGATTCACTGCGAGCTTGGCTCCGTCCGTATGGAGCTCGAGAATGTCCTCCTGAAGAAACAGCCTCGGGGGAGTGTGAAGGCTAAGGCTCGATTCCTCACTGCCGCAGATTTACACGAGGAATTCAAAAGCCAAGAGGTTGCACGACAAGAACGGGAAGAAACGATGGCCGCGAAAGATCGACAAAAAGAGGCTGATGTAGCCCAGCGCACCCTCCGCATTGCTGACGATGCTCTGAACCGAGTCTTCGTGGGTCGGATAGGTACCTATAAGAAAGATGATCTCAAAGCGCTCGCATTGAGCCTCGCACTGTCTGACAAAGGCACCAATCTCGAGCTGTCATCACGGATTCAAGACTACTTTGAAGCTCACCCGGATTTAAAAGGCAATGCCCGCTTCTGTGGACTATTCCAACAAGCCCGTCGTCGCAACAATGCACCAACTGTACAGCCAACAATAGAGGAGGTCGAAGAGGAGGTCGAAGAGCAAGACGTCATCACAGTTGGAAACAGCGAGCGAGATAATCCTTATCCAATCGCGACACAGCCACGTCGATATCCAGCGCCCGCAGGTAGTCCTGAAGCCGTCGCTGGACGCACCCCGCCATTAAATGCACAATACCAAGTCTATCACCACCCGAACAATGCATATCCCCACTATAGCTACCCTAATCACCCGGGACAGCAGTTATTCACACATCCTTATTACACTGAACAGACTAACTTTTACATTCCAACTACAGCTACTAACAATAATCTGCAAATGAATCATTACAATCCATCTTAGATACTTTAGATACATAGAAACCGAGTTCTAGAGTAATAATTACCCTTACAATGTGGTTGACAAACCGTCTATTCGACTTGTTTAATTCTCGCTGTGCTTTGAGTGTTCGGCAGTGTGGATGCCGGTGCGGAGTCAAAAGTATTCCCATTTTTGGAGTGTGACTGATGGGTGACTGGGCGAATGAGGGGTCTGGCCGATGGTTGGGTTGATGATAGTAGTGATGAGTACTACTGAAGAGGCTGACTGATCAGGACAATATTCAAAGTCAGCTTAGAGGGGTGGCTGTGTAGGCTGAATTAGCAGCCTGGATGCATGCGGCATTTGTGTGGACTCACAGGATTTCATACATGAAGTTAACAGACACAGGTGCGACCACGACGAGAAAGCGACAGCTGTGGGAAGGCTGGTGATGGTGATCGCGACGAGAGCAGGTGCAACGAGCGCTTGGGTAGGGCGGCAGCGGACAGTTGGACGAGCCTGCGCAACCAGCACGGCACAACGGGCACGAGCAGGGGCACGAGCGCGACCAGACAAAACACGCTCGGCAGGCGTGGCGAGCGCTAGCACGTAGCGAGTGGGGCCCAGTAGTACTGTACAAATACGACCACTGGCTCCCGTCACGCGTCACAGAGCCTATGGAGCTGAGCACTTTTGGCCATTTGTCACGCTCACAAAGAAAATCGAGCACTTTTCCAAAAAATGTTTCCGAGATTCTCGGGCAGGTCTCAGTTTTTTGCAGCATTTTCGGTCAAAAATGGCTGAAATTTTGAGCACTTGTCATGGCTTGTCACGCAAATTTTTCGCTTTGAGCCCAAGAGCACTTGACAAAAACGTGTCACACAAATTTTCGATTGAGCTAGTGGTCGTATTTGTACAGTATATTATGTATATTTAGATTATTTGCAATATAACTATTTTTATATCAATTTTCGTGGGAACTTTGGAATGTCCCTGAAATTCTCCAAGGTGAATGAAATTTTTGTAGGCTGCGGAAATTTCAATTTTTGAGGACTTGCCTTTTTTGGATGACCCTGACAACAGCGACGAGCAAGTTATGCACAGTGTCGAGGCAGTGTCGGGCAATGAGCACAATGCCGGGCGGTGAGTAGCAATAGGCTGGAGGGGATCAGGTGATTGAAGAGTTGGTTGGTGGCAAAGATTTTTCAAAGTCAGCTAGGTGGAGTGGCTGTGCTAGCTGAATTACCGCTCTGGATGCATACATTTTTACGGGTAGCAAGCAAGGCCCCATACATGATATTGACAGATACTAGTGGTCTGTGCGCGTCATCCCCCGCTGTCCACCTTGTCACCGTCCACGTCGTCGCCATCTGCATCGTCGCCGTCCATGTTGTTGCCACCTGTCCGTCCGTGTCATCGCCGTCCATCCCTCTTCATCCTTCCGACGTCCGTGTCGTCGCTGTCGTCTGCGTGGCCATCGGTCGCATTTGCTGGCTGTCCGTCGTGTTCGCTGGCCATCTGCCGCGACGAAGGTGGTGGAGAGGGGAGTGACATGTGTGATTGGAACTCGAAATCAACGAAGTTGCTTGTTGATTTCGATTTCAATCGGAGCTCAAATCGTGCGGCATTGGGTGGCCGTGTACCCGCCGACCTGACGAGTACTCGCGCGAGTACCCGGCATTCCAGAATGTGGAACTCGGATCCGGACGTACCCGTGGGAACGGGTGACCCGGACCCGCGAGTCGGCCTACCCGTGAGTATTCCCACGAGTAAACCCACAGGTACTCATGAGTAGCCATGACTCGTGTCCAGCCTTAATCCTCATGCTTATACTTGATGAGAGCAGTGGTGCTGTTATCAATTACCATGATATGAAGCCACCCATTGCAATCAAAAGAATCCATCTGGCGCGCGTCGCGCAATTTAGCGCCCGTGCGGATAGCTTTCTCGGCTGGTTTGTGGCGGCTCTTGTCTTGTGCGCAATGGAAACTGAATCTGGTTGCCGGCTCGCGTGCCTTTCTGTACTTGCTGTTGAACCTTCAGTACAAGAGAATACATTAATTCAAAGTTAAAGTCAAATAGAATGGTCATTATTTTAACTTTTTGTACGTACAGAAAGCGGTATTTACTGTGTTCCCACACGCACTCCGCCAATGCCTTGGCCCGGACCTCTCGATCATCTCCACACTGCTGGAGGTGATCATTGTTCCATGTGAAAACAGCCCAGAAAAAGTGTATTTTTAACCTGTTGCATAGGCTGTTCCCAGAGAAAACTTCGGGAACAGCCTTGAAACCTGTTCACAATAGGCTGTTTCCAAAAGAAACAGCCATTGCCTCCAGCAGTGCCAGGTAATGTTGAGATATCAACAAGCGCAGCGAATGACTTGAAATTATTGGTCGATGCGACTGTCTCCAAAAATACCGTGAGAGGCAATTCAGTGAGTTCATCGTGTAAAAGCGCGTCATCATCATTATCTTCGATCTTATAATCGTCGCGTGTTGGGTTTTCTTTATTGGAATCATTTGTGGCACATCTCTTCTCGGAATTCTTCTCGGAAACTTGTTGGAGGCATGGCTTGCATACTTTGTAAAAAGTACCATTGCCCTTTGATTTGAATTCTTCATCATTCAGTGGCTTTTGTTTTTTGCATTTACCACAGAGCTGCCAACTATTTTTGGTATCCATTATCCAGCCTGATGGAGACTTGGGCTGACAGGAATACCACGTTTGTCGAAGGATGAGAATTTAGAAGCGTCGAGAGAAGCGTTACGCGACGCGTCTTGGACGCGTCAGTAACACAGTATTTTGAGGAATTCATCATTTGGGTATTGGAACTATCTAATCTCGTAGTACTGTACATATCTCACCAGCTATGTCACCAACTGGACATTTGCCAAGAATTCTCATGTTCCAAAATTACGCTAAGTTCAATTTTGGCGGATGGGAAAATATCATCGTCACGTGTTTTCGAAAAACCTGTTGGGAGAATTGCATTCACTGGTTGATCCAAGGCTCAGCAGACCGAGCCAGCACCACTAGCTACGCCAGTTCCATCCACCCCTCGATAAATCTATAAATCCGTACGCTCAGCCAGAGCGCGGATTCATTCACGAATGATTAATGAGCATTCATGCGAGGGGTTGGAATAGAATCAAGGGCTGCAACCGAGCAGCTCTGGCTGAGTCTAGCTAGGACACCGACAAGTTACTTAAATAAAGAAGAGTACGCAGGCAAGCAAGCAGACCATGATGGCGGTGAAGGTCAAGAAATGAACGAGATCACAAATGAATCAATGACGCCTCCTCCAAGTTCCCGTCAAATGACCAACGCACATTCCGTCAGCTCAATACAATCACATCCATAACCTTATTCGAATCAGCTGCAATCAGCCTCCTTCCTTGGCCAAATTACTATGTACAGGATCAGACAGGATCCCTATCCGCGGCCAGCAGTAAGCTGCAGTAAGCACGCTTACTTACTCCCCCAAGCTCAAGTCGCACACACGGCTAACTTCCTTCCATCCAAAAGGCTGAATGAACACTTAGTGTCGAGTACGGAGGCTCAATATAAATCACACCCGTAAACCTATCTGAATCAGCTGCAATCACCCCCCATCCCAAATCACCACATACAGGATCACTATCCGCGGCGAGCAGGAGTCAGTAAGCTAGCTGCAGTAAGCACGGCTTACTCCCCCAAGCCGCACACACGGCTAGCTTCCTTCCTTCCCAAAATCTCGAAGCCCAAATACTCATTAGATTAGTGTCGCATCTGACCAAAAGGCCGCCGCGCCTCGCCGTACGCAGGCCTCATGCCCACCCAATCCCGCATTAACAATGCAACAAATAAGGTACTCTGTTGTCATCTCACAAGGTGTTGTTACAAAATGGGGGTTCGGCAGTAGCAGTGGGTGGTGGGGAGTGGGGAGAGAGAAAAGGGCCACGATAAATAATAGGCGCTGACACAGCATGGTCCAGCCTCAAGGGAAGGCGGACAGGTCGGATATGTAATGTAACGATACACTGAGATCCAGATTGGATGACGGATGGATTGGAAGGAAGGAAGTGAAGCTGCCGAGAGGGTGGTGGCGTACGTATAGCCAGCCAGCCGAACCTGGGCGCGAGGCCTGGCACGAAGACGGGGTGCGACAGCCGTATAGATAAGGATGCAATGCATATCTCAGCGCAGGCATGACAAATATAGAGAGAGAGACACAGAGAGGGAGGAAGAACATGTCTGATGATGACGATGACGATGATGATGAGAAGGGGAAAAGAAAAAAGACAAGAACGAGAGTGAGGCCTTTCAGGACGCGGAGGAAATATGAAGTAATAGTATACACAATACACGAGAGCAGGTAAACAAAACAGGGCTCAGGTCCATGCTCCCCATCATGCCTTCACCTCGTCCCCGGGCTCCGCGGTGTACACCGGCAGCAGGCCCTCCTCGGGCGCGATGTCCAGCCGGATGCGCCCCGTCGTCTCGCGCGACGCGCTGCGGTGCCCGTGCCCGTGCCCATGGTGCCGCCGATGGTGGTGGTGGTGCCGGTGCGCGGGCGGCGATTGCGCCGCGGCCGCAGAGGACGTCGAGATCCACGCCTCCGTCGCGCGCTCCTGGACGTCCTTCGGCAGCGAGTGCAGCGGCACCGCGGCGTACACCATCTCCACGCCGCTCTCCAGGTCGCTGTTGTCGGTGGTGGATCGGGGCACGACGATGATGCGCTCCATGGATTGCGGGGCGAGCGTGAGGGACTGCGTGGACCCCGACGGCGTTGAGCCGGCCGGTGTCATTGAAAGGCACGCGGGGGTGACGGCACACGATGCGCTGCGCTGGTGGTAGTTCCTATGCCTGGAGAGATGCGAGTAGTACTTCGACACGGCGAGCAGGAAATGCAACTGTTCCAACCGGGGGCAAGCGTCGAATTAGCTTTGTGCAGTACGTCATCGGGCCGCCGCCACACCACCAGACAACGCGCATCGTGCGAGGCTGCGAGATGAACACGGGAGACAGGGTTGAAACGGGACACTCACGCGGACGACCATGATAACCAACATGAACACCAGGCCCGCGAACGTGGCGCGCTCGAGCCACAGCTCGCAGTTCTCGAGGGAGAGCCCGACGTCGAGCATATCCCGCATCAGCTCGGGGTGGTGGGAGAATTCCTCGCAGAGGCCGGCGCGGGCGGGGCTGAGGAAGGCGCCGTACGTCGCGACGGCGGTGAAGAAGGCGCAGAAGGAGAAATCCGCGATGGAGTAGTCGCGGTAGAAGCGGACATGCGACGGCTTGTGCTGAGGGCATAATATGAGACATCACCAAGGGAGAGCGGCGAGCGGCGCCAGCGACGTACCTTGAGGATGCCATGGAGGCCGACGGCACAGACTGCTGCCGCGGATGCAAAATACAAGGAGAGGAGGCCCCAGATGACCTTCACGCCTGTGAGCTGCCACTTGTCGCCCGACGACTCCCACTCGCTCTCGGGTTCCCACTTGATTGCCCGCCACGCTGCGAGGACTTGGATGGTGAGGAGGGCATTGGCGACGGTGCCAAAGACGGTGATGAGGGTGGAGGCCGTCCTGTCGTAGCGATGGCGCATGGCAAGGGAGTGGCAGGGAGGAGAAAGGCGATCAGGTAAGACACAGACAGATATTAAAAAAGAGAGGCTTACCAAGCTCCGTGTCGTGCCATTGCGCTGACAAAAGAGAAAGTGAAAATGCAAGACGAAGCAGCGACGAACATCTCGCACCATTCCTCTTCCCACGCATCCTTCGGCTGCACCCCGTCAGCACCCTTCCGTCACCCTCTTCTCAGCTAGCACCCACTTCCTGCTGTCACCTATCCTTCAGGCCATCTTTCACCACAACACTAAACGGGCCCCCGATGTGTAGTCAGAATGCCGAGCACACTCGCAAGATGACCCACCTTGTCCGGCAGCCTTGCCGCATCAAATTTACTCGGCACCTCCGACGGTGCCCAAGCAGAGTGGCACGACCTCCGCGTTAACTCGCACTCTCTCGTTCGTATTAATTTATCGAAGATAGATAGATTATCGGCCACTCTGCAATCCACCCTTCCCATGCTGGCAGTGCAGATGATCAAGGCATCTGATTCGTACGACGTGCTTCAGATTTTCCGAAATAAGAACCCGGACCATCATCGTGATTCGATTTTTAATGTGGGCTGAATGTGGGCTCACTGTTTTCAGCCCTCGAAACGAAAACCCGCGCGTTCGTGGTAACCTCTTCCCATGAGCTGGGTGGCATCATTTCACTGATGGCCTTCCCTTTTAATGATTGTCATCATTTATAGAACATCGTTACACAGAAGGACCAGAGAAACTGCCAGAAACTGCAGTTGCGTAACGCCGCACAAATGCTTCTGCAGATCAACTGCAGATCCCGAGGAAGTTAAGGACCTGAGTCACAATGAAGAACGATTTGGGTGAGCACTAACGGAGGCTCCATCAGTATTGCATCTGTACAAATCGCTCTAAGGCTCTCGATGTACTCAAGTACTTAGCGCAGCTGCTGTGTAGCCCAGCCCGGCATCTCTTGACATGCACCGCTAAGCGCTGACCTACACATACCGGCGGTGGCACGGACGATGGGGCTCCAAAAATAGACGCCCATGCCTCGCGTCCCAACATGCACTTCCAGCGATCATACGTAGGGGCTGTGTTCCATTCCCAGACAGCCTTGTTGCTGAGTCGGGAGGTAGATAGGTCGTCATTATTTACAGAACGTCATCATACAGAAGGAAGGACCCGAGGTGCTGAACTTACGTGCCCCCGCACAAACGGCCTCTGCTGATCCCGGGGACATTGGCATTTGAGTCACAACGAACAATTAAACCGTTTGGGTGAGCATTAACGGCGGCTCCATAAGTGTTGAATCCAGTAAGTATTAGATTGTACTTGTCATGGTTCCGAGTCGTTCTGAGGCTGCCGATGGACTTAGCGCAGTTACTTACTGTGTAGCGGGGCCCGACATCTATTGACTTGCGCCTCGATACCAGGACAAATGGGGCTCCAAAAATAGACGCCCATGCCTCCCGTCCCCAACATGCCCTTCCAGCGATCATACGTAGCGGCTGTGCTCCATTCCCAGACACCCTTGTCGCTAAGCTGGGAGGTAGGTAGGTCGTCATCATGTACAGAACTTCGTCATACAGATGGACAGACCTGAACTTGCGTACCCCCGCACAAAAGGCTTCTGCTGATCCCGGCGACGTTGGCACTTGAGACACAGCCCACAACCATTTGGGTGTGCATTAACGGCGGCTCCGTGAATGCATTTTGAATCTTCGATTGTACTTGTCATGCGTCGTTCTGGGGCTCCCGATGTGCTTAGCGCAGTTAAGTACTATGCGACCCAGTCCGACATTTGTTGACTTGCGCTGCTGAAAGCTCTGATCCGAACTGCACATACATACCGGCGATGGCACAGACGATTAGGGTCCAAAAATAGACGCCCACGCCTCCCGTCCCAGCGTTCACTGCGAGAGTGATCGATTGATCATGAATGTCAGAAACTCGAGATCTCGCTTTTTCTTTTTCTTTTTGGCATATGCTCGTATCTATGATGATACTACGTAAATGTGTCGAGCTGTATTCATGTACTTGCGATGATATGTATAGGCCACCCTCGGAAAGCGCGAACTGTCAAGTCTGTTTAAAGCGAGCTGCGAAATGGAAAGGATAAGATGAGGATCATGACAAAACACCAGAAATAAAAGATCCAAGGGCCCGATAAAATCATGAATCTGAATACATAAGACAAGCGTCAACGGTCAAATTCCAGAGGATTTCTGCGGGAGGGATGCCGGGGCGCTGTGTGTGTACCTGGAGCTGCTGATCCGGGCGCTCAGCGCTCAGCGCCAAGCCACCCTTGATCGAGGCTGATAGCTGTAAAAATAGACGCCCACATCTCCCGTATCTCGCATTCCTTGTTTCATTCGTCCTAACCTCCGCTGAATGGGCACTTCCATTCCATACAAAAATGGAACAGACATCCCCAACACCCATAGGCGATTTCTCAGCCCACTTGGGAAATAAACACGCCGCCCACCCAGTCTGAAACAGGCAGTGTTGCTTGCACCAATCATCACTTCATCCTTCGATTCCTGCACGCATCGTGCCCTATCCCCATCGTTTCCCTTGACATGGATGATGCTGCTTGAGGTCTTGAGGACTCTGGTCAACAAGTGTTGGTGATAGCGAAAAAAGCATGTAAGAAAGTACCTATCCGTTGAGGCAGCGCCGCCATATAGGTTGCGCTAAATATTGCGGTACTTGTAGGGACTGATAAAATCGTGAGGCTCGGGGCTGGAATGGTGTCCCAATCAAATTAATGAGCACTCACTGATAATTCAACGCGCAAATACGACTTTTGCGTCACAGATGAATGATTCACAACAACCAACGTGAACATTTGCGCGAGTAGATGTGATGGTACAGGTTCTTGGATGACAACATTTACAACGATACATGGGTTTCAAATTCAACTACGGGCGCAATCATCTAAATGACGATAGCCTTAGCAGTGCGGCCCGGGTACAGCACATCATACTCCTTCGTCTGATCGTCCAGCTGCGTCGCGATCCCTTTGAACGTCTTCTCCAGCTCTTTCAGATCCGCCAGCAGTATCTTCCCCGCCCCCGCCACAATCGCGTCCTTATCCGCCGCCGCCTGCCGCGCGTACGTCGTCAGGCTCACCGCCTCCTCGACCGCCGGGCTCAGCAGGTACGGCACCTGCGCCATCAGCAGCCAGTTGTCCGCCTGCCCGCCTTTCTGGACCGGGAGCGCGCGGATCAGGTCCGCCTCGCCGTACGCCTGCAGCGCGCTGAGCGTCGTGGGCAGCGGCGCGTAGAGGGCGGAGGGCTTGTTCGGGACGAAGGTCATGTAGTACTGCTGGAGGTAGTTGACCGCGGTGTGCTGCGGGGACGCGATGTGGATGCACATCGTGACCACGTCGATGAGCCCGTCGAGCGGGCTCTTCGACGTGGCCAGGGTGGGGAAGCTGGACATCTTGCCGCCGAGCGTGGACTGCATCTCCGCGCAGAAATCGGCGATGTCCTTGTCGTCCTGGACTTGCGTATCGCCGTTCTTGTAGTATTGCTCGAGGATGGCGGCGACGAACTTGCGGAGGGTGTTCCACATGAGATTGATCTCGCGGCCGTACGCGTAGTTGTGATATTTCGGATTGGAATCAAGTTCCACGATGGGGAACCCTCGGGTTTCAAGATCGTTGGGGATGTATTTTCCCATCCAGTTGAAATTCTCATATTCGCCGTTGACAAATGAGACGATCTGCGCTTCGGTAAATGCAGACAAAGGCATGATGACCTTAGGGATGAGAATCGAGCGTGCGAGCGAGTTGATGGACAGCGTCGTTGTCCAGTGCTCCTTGAGGAGGCGGAACACGATGTGGTCAGCAGGCAAGGTACGCTGGGCGGCTACGACGACGACCTCTTCGACAAAGTGGGTGTCAGTGAGATGCACAGTGATTTCGTGCCTCGTCCAGTCCGACACTTGCACACATGTCTTCGCGTAGCGCCAGGGCCAGTCATCCCGTTCATTGACAGCCGGTTCGGTCGGGAGCACGCGTTTGTTGAATATGGCGACAGATGCGGCCAAGCTGCCTTTCCAATCGAGAATGATGGCCAAGGGATGGAGTTGGCCAGCGGGGGGAAGGTAAAAGAGTGCAACTGATGCACACCCGAAGCGGACAACCCCATCCGCTGCACTCGTAGCGATTTCGTCCGTGGGCTTCATGCCTGCGGTATCGCGGAAGTAGCTGTAATCCTGGACATAGAAAGAGTGGGCAGGTGCCGTGGCTAGAATGTTCAGAACAGCACTATTTCCCGCCGCGGCTTCGGTGAACACCTGGATCCACTGTCCGCTGGCGCGTGTGAGCGTGGTAGGGTCCGTCCCGGTGAACTGCTGCTGGGCAAAAACCGCATCCGTGTACCAGTCGTCGCGTAGTCCGACATTCTCAGCGGTGAACATATTGCCAGAATTCAACCACCCGGGCGTGGCGTTATCGTGGAGCGTGCGGTTCCGATCCTCGAGTGCTTTCATGGTGTCAGCACCATTGGGGCCCAGGTTCCCAACACCGTTGATGTCGAGGTAATAGGTGTGGAACATCAAGACAATGGTATCGTACAGGCGCTTGAAATCAAAGATCTTGCCTGTCGAGGTGCTATCGGCCCAAGGGATGGTCTTGAGATGGGGCGGGAAGGTGTCATTGTCAACCCATTGGTACAACTCCTTCCTGTGGGCAAGAGAAAAGATCCCTTCCGAGTCAACTGCCGATGATTGGAAACCAGCGACGTCGAAGAACCAGTCAAGACTGTCCAAGTCAGTCAGAAAATATAGTACACGAAGGAGTTTATGAGCAGTTTTTACTCACGTTCTCTTGGCATCAGAGAAACTATCAACAGTGCTGTTAATCGCCTCTTGATAGCTGAGTGGCTTAGGGCGTGGTTGAATATAAGGAAGTAGCTGGCGTTGTCTTATTATAGAAAGAGAGGGATGAACGTTGATAAGATGAATAGACTGCATAGTCAAAAAAATCTTTGGTATTGCTGTCGATAGGAAGGGAGGTCTTGGTGCAGTTAAGTAGAAACTACCTTACCCTTATATACGATTGCCCTTTGTTCACCAGGCGCCAGCCTCCAGGGGACCTCGCAAAACAAAACCTTGGCTTCAAGTTGGGACCAAGTTGGGATGTCGGAACTCGTTAGAACCGGTAGAGATGGGTTGTGGAGCGATTTTTACGTTGAAACTCTCCGACGTCCAAAGACAATGATTCGCTTGAGTACAAAATAAATCAGGTTTATCGATGGTCGGAAGACGGGCAATGTACGAACTGTCATGATGTTCAAGTTATTCTGGGCCATTCCGTAAGAACCGGCGTGAGGTAAGTAGTGTTGCAATGGAAAACCCGCCCAAAGTACTGGTCAAAGCAAATTGCCTTTACCTGTTGATATAGGTTAATATTCAACCCGATCTAAAAAGTGTTTCCAGCAGGTAGTGTCAGTTGTCTTTACAGATAGCATAGAAAGGTTATGCCTTGGTCATGTCAGTTGTTGATGATTTACGCATGTTCAACCAGTGTTCAACAGACAACCCTCGCTTCTAAGAATATTCCATCAGCATGAGAAAGTCTTCATATCGCTAGCGATACGCAAGCATTTCAACGTACCAAAACTCCATTCAATCATTCACCACGTCGAGGCAATACGGTCCCTCAGGTCATGCGATGGGCGCAATATTCAATCGCCGGAGCGCCTTCACATCGATTATGCTAAAGCAGCATATCGGGAAGCTACAAACGTGAATATGTCGAGCAGATTGCGGATAATCGATAACTGCTTGGCTTCAGTGTCAGGAAGCAATGTGATAAGTATCTCAATTCATATTTCGATATTTTCCTTCTTGTGGGCTTTCCAATTTTTTCTCTTTGGCATTCGCGTGAACAATACTGCGTCTTCTTGCACACTCAGCTGGTGGCACTCACGAATAGACTCCAAGAATAGACGCGCGTACCCACCATCCCAACGTTCGCTTTGAGTGATCATCAATGTTTGAAAACCAAGATGCTCGTTTTTTTAATTTTATTTCGCATATACTCGTGTCTATGATGATACTACGTAGACGCGTTGAGCTATTTTTGTTTGCAATGATCTAGACCACCCTCGGAAAGCGCCAACTTTCAAGTCTATGCATGGTTTTGGCGGAGCCTACTTGATGACTGTGATGCTCTGTGATGCTCCTTGGACCGGATATGCAGGCATTCGATTTCTACATAGTGCACGGGCAAGCGCCGATGCGGCCGTCCTTGTCTTGTCTCTCTAACTGTTTCCAATGAGCTTCGTCGGTCACTTCGACCTTGCCTCCACACCGTCTGCATGCAACTCTCATTCAGTCAGTCAGCCTCGTGTACTGCAGGTGTTTATCTGCGCGCTGAGAAGGAAGGGTGCAGTAGTGAATTGGCGCGACGCCAGACGGCAGTGCGTGAAAATCGTCGAGCGGTGCGCCGTGTTGGGTGGCAGTTAGAGGTGTGCAGGTGGGTATTCGTCCGCTTGGCTGTTTGCAGCCTCGTATAGATGCGCATATATCCAACCCTCGATTGTTTTTCTATCCTGAAGCTTGCCTCGAGGGATTACGAGGGATCGTTTGGTCAGTCGGTACGTTTTAACTGGTTTCTCCGTTCCCCTCTCCCCTTGGTTTCCAGACTAAAACATATAAAACATATGCGCATATATTCAATCTTCTGCCCTTCATGAATTCCAGGCCTTTTCGTCTTTTTTCTAGCGGTTAGATTCCGGGAAACGAGGCGTGCCTAGTCCTCCGTGACCCTACCTCCTGGTTTGTCCTCTTCGTTCTCAAAAAATTACCCCCGTGCGCTTTTGGAAGCGCTTGTTCGAGAACAGACCCAGACGCGCCATCACCACCGTTCTCCATGGGCAATGCTACGTCCGAGTTCAAGGGGTGTTTCTGGTGGCACTGGGCTCGCGATCACCATCGATCTAGAAGCCTTGTCATCGGATGATGGGTATTTTCTTTCGTCTAGATTCAAAAGCTGGAGCCCATTTTCTTGATAGCATTACACGTAAATGGATGGATTCAACGAGGAATAAAATGGCTGACGCTTCGGCACAGAGGAGTTATTTATTTCTTGGTGATGTACTCGATCGCGCTTCCCAAGATGGAATTTTATATCCATGATCAACTGCGATCTATGACCTCGTAGTTGATTGTTTCCCCGGAGTTGAGCAGAATATATAAGCTGCGGCAATAAAATGGCCCTAAATGACGATGGACTACGCTCTTTGGGAACGCCAGAGCTTAGCCAAGGTCGCAATGAGAGATAATACAAGTAATATGCACACCCTCCGAAGATGTAATCGCGGATAATCCAGAAGAAAATACACAAAATCATGTAAAACATGAAAATTCCCTTCGAATTCTATACGAATACGACAGTAGACATGTACAGTGTGTCAAGCATGCTAATTATAACGTTTCTGAACCGTACCACACATGAGCTATGTACCCAAGGCATAATACATAGAGGAGGAAAAGCGAGCAGAGAAAAATACAGCAATACAATAAACGTGGTGCAGGCGAAAAGGCATGAATCACTCGCTTTCGCTGTCGTCCTCCTGCATCATCCCCACCTCGTACTCGCCGCACACATCCCAGCGCGAGCCCTCAGCCGCGGCCGACACGTATTTCACGAACCGCATCACGCGCTCGTCCCGCAGCACCAGCAGCAGCCTATTGAACCCGGGCTGCACTGCCAGCAGCGTGCTGTCCTCCTCTTCCGCGTCCTCGTCTTCGTCTTCGTCTGCCTCCATCTCCATCGCTTCCGCCTCGTGGTGCTCCTCTGGAGCGTCGTCGCCATTCGTCGCCTCTGTGTGTCCTTTTTCTTCTCGCGGCCGTGAGCCCGAAGCTGTAGTTGAGGATGAGTCGGGCGCTTTTGACTTCTTGTGGCTCCCTGAGCGGTAGATGGCAGGATCGTCTTCCTCGTTATGTGGGGCCATGTAGCACTGTAAAAAAATGAATGAAAATAGGTGTTCAGCACGAAATACGCTATGAATATAACAGCACAATCGCACCTCCCAGCCACCCCATTCCGCAGCCTGCCACCCCCTCGGGTTCACCGTATACGGGTCATGCAGATCGTCCATCTCCAGATCCCGCGCCGGCGGCGTAAGCCCCAGCACCACATCCAGCCGCGCCTCCTTCTCCTCGCTCGTCGCGAGCGTATAGTCCAAGCCCGGCCTGAACCTCCTTGCCTCGACCGCATGCCGTATCGGCATCAGGCGGCTCACGATCGCGAGCCACGCGCGGAACGCGGGGCTCGCGAAGAGCTCGTCCTGCAGGCTGCGCAGGATGCTGTCCGTCGACGACGCGTAGCGCGGCGCGACGGCCTCGCGCGGCCCGCCCGCCTCGTGCGGGCGCAGCACGCAGTAGCGCCACTTGTGCGGCGGGCCCTTGAGCGCCCAGTGCCCCGCGGTGCCGGCGGTGTGCGGCGGGACGCACCCCGCGCGGTCCGCGCCGAGCCCGTCCTTCGCGTCGAGGTCGCGCAGGCGCGCCTCGAGCGCCGCGGCGAGGTGCGCGGTCAGGAAGGAGTGCAGCTCGAGCGAGGACTCGCTGATGAAGCGCGTCGCGAGCGCGTTCATCGTGCGCGGCTGGAGGTAGACGGGGTTGAGGAACTCGCTGAGGAACGCGATGTGGTCCTCTGAGAGCGTGGTGCTCGGGAGGAGTGCGTCGTCGGCTTCTGGGTAGGATTTGAAGACGGTCGAGGTCGATGTCTGCAAAATGAATCAGAAAAGCTTTGCATCCAGGAAGCCGGAAGAGGACGTACGAGTTGCTCACGCGAGCTCTTCACTTCGATGGCCGCGGGGGGCTCGGGGACATATCCCGGCTCGCCTTCCTGGGCCGCATGGAACCACCCGCTGATGCTCAGCCGTTCTCTTCTATCCTCGCCCTTCGCACCCACCACGACTTCTTCGACCGAGTGGAACGACTTTCCGGGCTGCACCTCGAAGAAGATGAACTGGTTCCAGCTCGGCGGGATGCTCTTCACCGGGATCGCTTCGGGCTCGGGCTGGCCGTCCTCGTTCATCCGCACGGGGTAGAGCTCGAGCGCCCCGCCCCAGTCCTTGTTCCATAGCTGGTAGTGGGGCAGGGGCATGTAGAGGATGTAGGATACGCGTCTTGTGCCGATCACATCGTCGTGATTGAGCAGATGGCAACCGCGGGTGTACGAGTTGACAGACATGTCTTGTTTTTTCCCTGAGAGAGGTCCGCATCCCGTCACCGAGCGCAGGAAGTCGCGGAAATGAGACGAGTAGAGGGCGTCGCGGAGGGCAAGGAGGCTTGGGAGGCGGGCGATTTGGGTGGGCGTGAGGAAGTTGAGCGAGGCCAAATCGCCTGTTTGATTCACCTGTAAGATGCATGAAGGAACAGCGACTTTAACTTTGACATGTCCCAACGATTTGACAGAGTTACTCAAGAATCCGTAGAAAGACAAGTACCTTGTAGATGTCGGTTTCCTTTTCCGAGAAACTGAGCTCACTTAAACACTCCTCCTTCACCTGCTTCAACAAATCGTCTTGGAAGAGCTTTTCCACTATAGCGTATTTGAAGGGCGTGCTGTCGACGTAGTCGGAGTGCAGGCGGGCGATATTATTGTGATCGAAGAGATCATTTGCGAAGTGTGGCGTTGGATCTTTTGACAAGATGAGCGATTCGGTGCTGATGTCTGTCGGAGGGGTTGGATAATGGGAAGGCACTGCATCTTCGCGCGAAACCGAGGATGGATTGTGGGTAACCTTGAGCTTCTTGATCAGCTGTGGTGACGTGGAGGTTTCAGGGTCTGGCGATCTTTCGCGGGTTCTGGTCATACTTGGGGAAATGCAAGTGATATTGAATGTAGAAGATGCCAAGAGCGCCGAGTCAGCTACTAGTCCCGAGCGCAGGGCTTTTTATGTATGCCAGGAATAGGCTTGACGACGTTGGGGACGACGAGCACGGTGAACACGGCTAGGGAGAAGGAAAATGGAAGGGAAACTTGATTTTGTGTTTATAAAGGTCAGTAAAAATTTGATCGAGACCATGCGCGGTCACGGGCGAGGCAAGTCTGGACGCAGAATCAGATCCATCTCTCCGGCCCACATTCTTCATCCATCCCCGCCATCCCCTTCATTACAACACAGCGCAGTATCTATGCTCTGTGGGTGTATCCACCCAGATCCGCCCTCAAACCCCATTGGTTGACACTGCCCGCACACGCTCATTCGCTGGCCAATGAGCTAGGCCCTGGCCATTACTTCGGTTACTTAAAGTTACAGAGTATCCAGAGAGTATCCCAACTAGCCAATGGCATCCTTGGAACTTTGAGATCTAGGACTCGGAGACATGGGAAGGCGCTGGAAGGCGTGTGTGATAAACCAGCCCGAACGGAATAGCGGGCCAGATATTTATATAACTCGGTGACGTCTACCCTTCGGAATTCAAAGAGTGCAATGCCCATATAAGACATAGATGTCCTTCTGTCATCTCAACCTCCAAATTGAAATATAAAATTCGATTGGCCACAAAAATCTCCAGATTTCCTAGAAATTTCCAAGCGTCGTTGGCCTGTAGAGCCAAATTGATTTCTATGAACTTGAATTCACATCTAGGCGCTCTTGAGTGCCTTGGGGCCTCGCGTCCCTGACACAGCTACTACTTAGTCCATTGGACCTTGGATCCAGTGCTTCGGACAGTCCGACACTTGACATGATAATAATACTCAAATGATGACAGACCTTCTCCGATTCTCCTCGTTTTCGAATCTTGGTCTGAAAGGGATCGCGGCTGCCCGTGGTACCACAGGACTTACATACATCCAGCCTCATTCTTGCTTTAGTAAAGGCTTCTTCTCTTGCCTTCCATGCCTGTTTTAACTTCCAAGACAGAAACATGTCCACTGTTCCACGCAACGCTACGGCACGGCAGAGGTGCTAGCGCTGTATCCCCACGTCATCCTTTGTGCGAGCGGTCGAGAACGGTCGAGAGCGCGAACAGACATCATGAACACATATAACTAACCTTCCGACTGGCCGCCTGCTCGGTATGATCATTTATAAGGTTGATATTTAGTCTGTATTTAGTGATACTGCGTGCACACAACGGCTGTTGTTCCGTGGCCGATTCAGACGCATTGGACGCCTGTGACTGCCGGCGCGGTGTGTCATGCCACTACACTACCCACGACACGGGCGGCTCACCTGCTCATGTTGGAAACTGGGTGTCCATATGCGTGAGACTTGGGTGTGCACCCAGATAAAGTCCGAAGCTTGTAGGGCCGCGATTCGGAAGTATTCAGGCGGACCAACCTCGGTGAAAGCGTCCTTGAAGCGTCTTTGAGCCAGGGACGCCCATTTTCATTTCCTATGCTGTAAATCCGAAATTATTCGCCGTCAATGTTCTGAGGCCGTATCGCGCACGAATAATACATCCTGAGTACTCAGCCTAACCCAGAAACGAGAAGACTTGACATTGAATATTTATTCTGGGCACAACGGCGTGGATGAGGCGCGTTTTCGGAGAACGCACACGCCGAGCCTCTACTAAGGGAATATGAATCCAGATGGTTCTCAGTAAGTAGGCGAGCTTCAAATATCATTTACACAGTTATCTCAGCCTAAGGTTGGTCCAGGCCGGAAGACGAGGCAAGTACAAGTACGCAATAAATCCGATAGTAGATGTTGCGAGAACTGTTTTGAGTTAGTGGCTATCCCTTAATCGAGGAATGTGTTTCCAAATAGTCCTTGGTAAGTAGGCGAGCTTCAAATATCATGTACGCACTTATCTCGGCCTAAGATTGGTCCAGGCCAGAGGACGAGGCAAGTGCACAATAAATTCAATAGCAGAATGTTGCGTTTGCTTGAGGACTGTTTTGAGTTCGTGATTGTCCCTGGATCGATTTATCCAGCCTCCACGCGCGCCATGATAACGGAACTGATACTTAACATGGATTGGCTGTTGCTTTTCCTTGAATAGATAAACTGTATTTAGGCGCTGTGTCTAGAACGGACCATCGCTAGGACGGACCATCGGCGGAGGATGTGAATACTCACCACTGGCACTTCTGTCGCCTTGTAAAAGAACGCAAGATTTAAAGTTCCAACATTACAGTTTTCTGGAAACTGCGGGACTGTCAGTCAACGCCGCAAAACGAAAAAGACAAAGAGTGGCAATCCAGGCCCCGGCGCCCACACGTGTAATGGATGGGCCTTACGAGGAAAAATGCTTGTTCTTGTGACCAATCTGGACTTCATTGTCAAGCCACCGATTTGGTAGTCGCAGCTCCAAAGCCCTTCGTAAATATATACTTCCAGTCGGGATATTCAGAATTTCTGAAATATACGCGGATGGATAACTTCATCAGCAAGAGGTTCAAAACCAATAAATACGAGCTACACCTACATCCCCCTTCAAAATTGAGACATCCAAAAAATGCAGACCCAAGGGGGGAACCTATACACCCGGTCTAGGTTCCGCCCAGCCATCTCGGCGCTCGAAATCGCGTATGGAGGTTGAAGTTCTAGGCAAAGCCGCAACTTGTCGTCTTCCACGAGATGCCATTCCACGAGATGCCAGAGACCTTCCGTGTCCATTTCTGTCTTAGCTCTTAGGACGGGGGTCATCAACGTGTGCGGTGTTAACAGATGTCAGAAACTGAATGAAAGGCTGGACTGGGACTATACATACCGCGGCCTATGAAGCTCTCGAATGCGATGAAATAGGATGTGATCAAACACGGGGGCTGGAGACTTTGCCATGTTAATGTTGGTCAGAGGAGCAGCGTGCTATTATTGGGCCTTGCCACGATTGGGCGATGCTGGAAATAATGTCGACTCTAGAACTGGAGAGCCAGCCAATAGCTTGTTGAGTAGTTGCGCAGATTGAGCGCTACGGCTTCGCTTGTATAGATGTCATTTCAGTAGTCTTTACTGCTCTGCCGCCGGTGGGTTTAATTGTTAATGAAAAGGCGTTCGAAGCGGCTATGCAATTAGCTAGCGCGCATTGAAATCGATTGGAGCTGGGCCGGTCTTATTCTGTGTCTGTGCATCTGTGCGATGTGAATGTGGCGCTCACAAGGTTAAAAATAGAAAGACGCCCACGAGTTGTCTCGATAGTAGAGGCCTATAAGAGCGCCAGCTGTGCTCTGCGACTCTCATCAGCGGTGCCAGTCTCACGACAGCATTTAACTCCCAAATTCTCCAATGATTTCCATGACCCACCGTCCACGAAGACGTGGCCTACAACGAAATCTTCATACATACGCGACACAGCCCTCGCATTCGCACTCCCGCGAAGCAATTGTATGGCAGCAAATATAGATGTGGTATCAGTACGTACACCCCTGGTACACCCCCAACAACCCAAAACGATACATGACGGCTCTCCTAAAACGTGATCTTCTGCCCTTGGCTGGGCACGATCGCCACCGACTCGCGCTTCGCCAGCGCCAGCGCCGCCCCAGGCTTCGGGCGCGTCTTCGGGCCCTCGTGGCGCGCGCCCTCCGCGGGCGCTGCGGCATGCGCGTTCGCCTCCCAGGCCCGCTTCGGCCGTGCGGGCGCGTCCGCCGCATCGTCGCCGTCGCCATCGCCCCCGGGTGTTGCGCTGGCGCCGCCGTCGTCCGTCGCGGACGGCCGCATCGCGGCGCGCGTCTGCAGGCGCTCAGTGCGGCGCGGGCGCTTCTTGCCCTGGTCCGCGGCGGACCGCTCGGCGGGGGGCGGGAAGGATGCCGCGGCGCACGGTGTCGGGGCTCGCGTATTCGACGAGGAGCTTCAATACCCCTGAAAGCCACCTATGATGTTGATGAGGGCGGCGGTGGCGTGTTCTACAGAGAGGAAGTCGACGAAGGCGGATCTGGAACATTAGGGGGTGTTGTTAGCATAATGAACAGCTTGGCTGTCGAGAATGGAGGTACCCTGTGCACAGTCCGAAATCTTCGAAAGTGCCCAGGTCCAGGGATGTTTGGATGCAGAGCGGACCACGTACAAGCAAGTACAGTGGCAAAGCAGCTCCAGATGATGGCCCATATCGTACGGTTGTTAGAACTTTGAGAAACAGCGTCGCGAAATGCTAGAAATGCGCAATCTCCAATGCTCGATTCCAGGATTTCTGGTGAAGGAAGAGGTGCGCTATGTTTCGATTTTGCTTCGAGCTGTTGTAAATATACGTAAGTACGCACCGCTGTGGGCGAGCGCTTGTTGTTCGCTTCCGAGTCCCCATCAATTGACTCGTTTCATCTCGCATACACTGTCCTTAGATAACACTGTCTCTCGTATGTATAGAGTGTACTTTCCCACCACAGCTCTCCTCAGTTCATCTCACACGTCGACAGCCGTGTAAGCCAATATGTTGCAACGATCCATTACAATTTTAAGGATTGTGTATTGCAACAAACAACTAGTACCATTGTAATGGAAATTATTGCACCACTCTTTGCCGTCCATTACTGCTTGGTACTGGCTCCTCCCTTTTCTGTGGTGCAACACTGTTGCTCCCTAGTACCGCCCCGCCCAATTCTGGGGTCTAGTGCGCCATGCGTCTGATGCGCCTCCTCTGTTTGAACTTTGTTTTCTCTTCAGGCTATAAATAACTTGAATGCGCGTCAATTATGCTCTGGCCTATAAATAAATTGCTCCCCATATCAGGCGCACTTTCCGTTTACTGAACCGAAAAGTATAAGTACTGGAACGATGGAAAAGACGCCACAAACTCTTCGCGTAGCACGCGCACCACCGATGGGTACCTGTCCAGAAGGCCAGCATCCACCAGGGGATGCCGCCATGCCCGCCACAGATAAGGCGTGACGGGCTCAGACCTCTGCACGAGAACAAGCGCTGGCCCATGTTCGGGGAGCCGCAGCCCGAGCATTTGTGTCGAGCCCCATGGCGGGAAACTAGCATCCGAGTTCCCGCTGCCAGTCGACGCAGAGAGGCTCATTGTCGGTACATAAACGTGACGAGCACACCTCGCGAGCTTCGGCGACTGAAGGTGTCGTGGGCCTTGTCACATGGGCTCGCGGTATCGGTGGCTCGGATCGCTTGGTTCATGGGTCATTTTGCTCGATGCCTGCATTCTTTGGGCTGCGCATGCATATTCCTTCGATTGATATATAATTCTGTAGTAATTGATAAGTCGCTGCTTGAAAGCCCCAATGCAGATATACCATTATTTTCCATGCTTTTCGGCGTCATCACCATCATGAATAAGATATTGTAATGAGCGAATCAAACCTGTACAATGTTGGCAAACAAACTTTGGGCCCTTAATCTGGCTAGCTTACTTGCTTTGACAGAATTCTGATAATCGCGCGATCCCAGGGGTGCAAAGACCAGTCTGCAATGTGATCAACAGCGATGAAATTATTTTATGAGCAGTGATAGTTGAAAATGTAACAAAGGGCGAGATAAGATGTGAATTGTTAAAAGAAAACACTCATAGCAATAAGGTTAGATCCACGAAAAATTTATTCCTGGAAAGGATAACCGAATTTTCCCTGATCCTTGCGACGCCAGAGCTTTTTCCTGAAATAAACAAATTAGCATGGATATTTTTATGTAAAGAACAGTATGACTAACTTCTTCTTTGTAGGGATATGTTCAGCAAAGACTTCTACGCAATACTGCGTCTTGAAGTCGCGGATGAATCGAGGATCCCTATTGATGCGTGAAAAATATGATAAGTGCATATTGCAAAAGTCAAGCTCGTCATAACGCACCAAAGCTCGCTGGCAATTCCCAGATCCTTGCAGCACCGCATCAAAGCATTGCTTTTGCAGCCCTCCGTGGCGGTAGGAATGCCGGACGGGTCAAAGTATTCTTGCTCTCCCCTGGCAATAGCGACAAGTCTAGAATGTACGACCATGTAAACAAAACAGCCTTTTCCATATCACGAACAACTCACCTTCCGAGGCAGACAAGGGCGTACTCGCGACTGACAATCTTCGGCCCAACGTTCGTTTCGCTGCGCGGCGCGAGACCCCATCCGCCAGGCCCGAAAGCCTTGTTCAGGATTCGTCGATACTTGATTTCAGGAAGGTATATCAACCCATCTATTACATCCCGAGCTCAGTATGGGTACGAATCATGAAAAAGCGGACGTGTGGGGGCACTTGCCTGGCTTCATTTCCACGTCCATGGGCTCTATTGGAGCCATCAACACCTGCGTAACCTCAGGCGGGAATGGGCTGGTAGACAGGCCGTGGTAGCTCCTCGACCAGTCAGTAGCGCCGTCGCTTCCTTTCGCGTCTGGCAGAACCAACTCTGCGGCTTGCGACGACGAGGATTCCTTGAGGGTGGTTGCAGATGGGGCGCCCGACGGTGCTGGTGCTGGTGCTGTGCTGTACTTCGCCGCTAGCAGGGCTCTAGTGAAGACATGTGCATTTCTAGGATGGGTAGATGAAAGACGCGCTAGAGTGCGCGGTGCTGACGCGAAGAGGCGGCTTGGGGACGCCATGACTGGCTTCCGGAGAGGACCTGCGTGACGAACGCGCCAACATTAATTTCATCGTGAGGCAAATATTCCCACGGTTGGGCGGCGCTTATAAAATGTTTTCACCGAGAATTGGACAAAAACCCAAGAAGAAATATGCTGAAATAGGATATGTATAAGTAGATAGGCTGTCGCGGTACATTGTACATAGACTGTAGGTACGTGTATAATGGGTCAGATCTTTCCAACGGAAATAACGATAGCATTCTCAGATCATGATCCTGATATTCAAAAAAACCATTCAGTGTTTCTTCGCGCGACCGACAGTCTTCCGTGTTTCAGGAGCTTCAAGAAAACCTCCCAAATCAAGTGCATTGCGAGCTGCTTGATTTATGTGTTTGAATCTGTCAGGGCCAAGGTGGATGCCTCCAAAATATCGAGTCACCACAACCAGCACGTTGTTGACTTCCTGTTGTAGAAGTAAGAATAGTGGTTTGTATTTTCAGGGTGAAATGAGAAGGAAACCCTCACCAAGATCTGGAGAAGATGGGCTAATCTACCACCCGCAGCAGTTTCGCCGTCGTCGTCATTATCTATTACCACGGAACGTTCATGAATATTTGGAAATCATAGAAGAGATGGCTGCAAAACAAACCTTGGTGAAGGACACCTTCACTTTGACATCGCCATGCGTTGATGATAGGATGTGCTGCCCTAGATATTCGACGATCTGACATTAAATGGGCCAGGACAAGAGGAACCTATTCAGATATCAGTGGGAGGGTTTACACGAGTAGAACTTCGATGAACACTTACCTCAGATGGATGATGAATCCGACAAGCTCGCCCAACAAAAGCACTTTCACGATCCGTGATCGGTTCAGCCACGTATAGGTTGACACCAGCAGGCAGTTCAAACGGAGCGGGTTCGATGATGCCCGATATATGATCCTCATCTGGCACAATGCGAGAGTCTGTCAAGTTTTGTTGCGCGATGTCGCTAGAACTGGCCGAGTCGCCTTTTGCATCGTCTCGCACGAGTTCGCCGGCTTTTTCTGCGCTCAGCTTTTGCTCATACCACGACTCGCACCGATCGAGTACGTTTTGTAGCCCATCGAAGACGCATACCGTGTCCTCGGACCATTCGACCCCGCTGATAGATATATATGTACGCAGAATAGATCCAAAGAGATTCGAATCGGCGCCAAACGATCCAATGTACTTCGAGAGCAGTTGTAGCTGAGGCGGAGAGGATTTAGGATATGTCTCTGGTAGAGAAACGAGGACTTTCAAGGAAACGCCCTCGTGGGGTGAAGAAAGGCTACATTTTATTATCCTGTCGCGCGCAAATTAGCAAGTAGGGCAGCTCACCTCAGGACCACTTCATAGCGTATTGTCCCATCAGCTCTAGCCGGCGATCTCTTCCCATTAGACGGCGACGGATGCCAGAGCCGTATCGCTTGCTCGCCGTAGATGGACTGGAGGACTACATGGCAGGGTTCGGTTCAGAAAACTTTGCGGGCGGGGCACTCGCCAGAGTAGTCCTCACCCTCGATCTCCGATGCTACGGCCTCGCGTTCTGGGTTCTGGGCGAGCTCGGTGAGGAAGTTCTGCAGCTCGAGTTGGTAATCCTTCTCATCGATGCTTGATGGTGAGAGTGAACGAGGCATGGGATGCTTATCTTATCAGTAACCAGTTCGTCACACTTGGTTGATTGATCTTGCCAGAGACCACGCTTGGACCTCAATCTCTCTCAATCTGTTGCTCAATGCCAGTTACTATCTCATTACCGTCCATCTAACTGGAAGACGCTACGGAAAACCCACAGCGAAGACCTACACCCACTCCAACCTGAATTTAGCAAGAATTTAGTCCCAGGCGCGATTCAGAATGCCACCTAACATTCGCGTCGTTGTCAATCTACCATATAATCGACCGGAAAATCCACCAAACGATCCTCCGCAGGTGAATACACGGTGGAATTCAGAGTATTCAACCAATTAAATGACAAAGTCTAGATAGAGTGGAACGCCGAAAAGGCCAGCATCTTGTGGGAGGTCATCGAGAAATCGCGCGCCGTGGACAATGCTGCTACAGACTGTGAGCCAGAAATCCTAAACCAACAACTCATTCCTTGGAGTTTAATCTTCACCTATCTTCAGGGACAGGCCTAGCTGCCCATCTCCAAGTGCCACTCCCATATCTCCTCTATCGCGTAAACGCGCGCTTCCAAGAAGAACTACGTGGAATAAGAGACATTGGTGCTCTAAGCCCAGCAACCGCTCAGTCCCCGAAGGGTTATAGCTTTCCTATTGGGGAAAAGCAGCCACCATCTCTTGCCAATAGAATGGCTGGTAGCACACGGCTATCGAGCTCAAGACACGGCACCCCGTTGGGGGTGCGAGCTCGACTGAGCTCTCTAGGAAGTAATGCACCACGGCCAAGGAAAGCAACTTCCTCATCGACATTAACACTGCAACCGGTGGCACCGAAACTTTTTAGCCCCCTCCGACCTACATCCCCTTCATCTTCCGGAGGCGATACAGATTCCGAAGAGGAGGCTATCAAAGAAGAGGAAGCAGATAGAGACGCAGAGGAGGAGGAAGCTCTCGCGCGAAAGCTGGAGGAGCTGCAGAAGATGGTGACGAACGACGGGCTGGGCCTCGTCAGCGGCACCCGGCCGAAGGACAAGGATAAGGGCAAGAGCAGGGACCGCGGCCGCTCCGCGCCCCTCTCGCCGCGTTCGCTCGGCAGCTCGCGCGTGGACACCCTGTCCAGCCGGAGTATGAGCCAGAGCATATCGAGCGCAGGCTCGCCGCACGGGTCAGGCTCGATTCCCGACATCCCCTCGCAGTCGTCCGAATCCCAGCCCCAGTCGCCGATTGGGAAGGACCTGTCGAACAAGTCCTCGAGTCCTCCTGCTGTGTCTTCTCGGAGCGCGGTGGGCGTTGTCCATAGGCGCTTCGATCGCTTAAGTGAGTATGGGAGCAATCATGGATCAGAGGCATCCAGTTTTAGTGACCTCAGTGGTATGTGATTTCTATTCTCTGACTTGACAGGACCTCTCTAACAATTCTTCAGATGCCAGTATCTCTGCATCCGTTTTGGAGAGCGCGCTAATGTCAAATTTGGGAAGTAATGGGTCACGGTTGTAAGTTTTTGACGCTAGTTCGTCCATCAAGTCGAGCTCATATTTTCCTAGTTCTCAATTTACAAGGACTAGAGCCTCGAATAGGATTCACACTGTTGTTCCCCAGTGAACCCATCTCCTTTTCTTCGTTATTATCTTTTCTTGGATGGATCTTGGCTACCATTGCATATTTTGTACAGTAAGTTGTATAATATTCACAGATATTCTAGCTCTATCGTTTTGGCTTGGGGATCTAGTGTGATTCTGGGGAGTCTTCTTATTTGTGAGGGCGCGTACCAAAGTATTAGCACTATACACGTTTTAAAGCTGAACAATCGTCCAAGTCACTATTGGCCACATCTATATAAGTATCCGTATTTAGCTTCCTCATCGCCTTCGACGCGTAATCCGTATGTGGGACGCGTCAACCATTTGCACAGTAAGCATGCCATCTTTATGACATTCTAGCACATTCCTGCAGCCAGTGGCATATCCGAAGAGACAATTAAAAGATTGACCCGGCATAAATGCCTTGTGTGAACACCTCCCAATTGACTTGCCTCGATCACATCACCCACCGCTTTGAATAGATCGCACTTCCACCAAACCACTTCTGCCACCAATAGCCTAAACATCACACCCAAGCGACGACTATACAACATATACCCTCACGATGGAACTGACATTCGTAACTGATCTCGGACAGACCTTCGTGGTCGAGATCGACCCGAATATGGAGCTCGAGAACGTCATGGCTCTACTCGAGGCCGAGGTCAGCCACTCGATTCATCAGGGCAGATAGCACCATTTTTGAATTTGACATATATGTGCGATAATAGTCCTCAATACCCGTCCATGAACAAAGCATCTCTTATGAAGGACGAGAACTGAGCAACCCGAAGGCGACAATCCGAGAATTGGGAGTGCAGGGCGAGAATGCGATGCTTCTGCTTCGACGGAAGGTGGCTAACGTCGGCGGGCGGTGCGCAACCTCTCTATCCCCGGCATAGCTGCTTGCACTAACGGCTCGATGAGCTAGATCGATAGAACAGGACTCGGAGATGATGCGCCTCCAACTCCTCGGCGACCCCCGACTCATGGCTGAACTACGCACAGTGCGTCCCGCCCCCCTCTCTCTCTTTTCACCCCCGATTGACCCCCCGTTAGACTCAGCCAGAGCTCGCAGAAGCCGCCCAGTCCAACTCCGCGCGCTTCGCCGAGCTCCTGCGCCAGACGCGCGAGCGGCAGTACAGCGCGGAGCTCGCCCAGCAGCGCGAGATCGAGCGCCTGAACGCGGATCCGTATGATGTGGAGGCGCAGCGGAAGATCGAGGAGGCGATCCGGCAGCAGGCGGTCATGGAGAACATGGAGCATGCGCTGGAGTACTCGCCGGAGGCGTTTGGGCGGGTGACGATGCTTTAGTGAGTTTCTCTTGTCGTGCTTAAGGGCAGTGCAGGTCTGAATTGGGATGGACAGTATTCCTGTTGAGGTGAACTCACATCCGGTCAAGGCGTTCGTGGATAGTGGTGCTCAACAAACGATCAGTAAGTCGTCTCAGGTGCAAGCAAATTAATGTACTCATCCAAATTTCCAGTGAGCCCGGACACTGCAGAAGCATGCGGGTAGGTGTTACTAGCATATCTTCATTGTCTCCGTTGCTCATCCTCTAACTGCTGTCTTTGATAGCCTAATGCGCCTCTTAGATACGCGATTTGCAGGCATCGCTCGGGTGTGGGCACTGCAAAAATCTTAGGACGCGTGCACAGCGCCCAAATCAAAATCGCCGACCTTTTCCTACCCTGCTCGCTCACAATCATGGAGGTATAAAATCTATCCAAATGATATCTAGACCGTAGCACTTAATTTTTTCTTCAGGGCCGCGACGTCGACCTCCTCCTCGGGCTCGACATGCTGAAAGCCCACCAGGCGTGCATCGATCTAGAGAAGAATGTCCTGCGGATCCAAGGCAGGGAAGTGCGCTTCCTTTCTGAACACGAGCTGCCCGAAAAAGCGCGCGATCCCGTGCACCTCGACCCCGCGACAGAGGGCCCGGTGCCTCCAGCTCTTTCCGCCCCGGGGCCAGCATCAACGTCGTCGGCGCCTTTCCCTGGCGGAGGGCGGACAATTGGGCAAGCGCCGACTGCTGGCGGCAGACCAGGGGCGCCGCCGAGGGCGCCGAGCAGCAGCCATCCCGAGGCGAGTATTCAGATACTGATGGACCTGGGCGCGACGCGGGAGTTGGCAATCAGCACGCTAGATGCGTCGGGCGGGAATGTGGACGTTGCTGCGTCGCTACTTTTCTAACTTCGCCAGTGTCAAACTTCAGTTCAAACATGACCTATTCGCGATGTTAAGGTGTGTAAAATGATATATGTAACAGTAATGTACATGTGTGTAATGCTCAGTAGACAAAGTCCTGGGTATGTAAGTGTAGCAGTATTGGTAGCAAAAATACAACAAGACGAAAAGAAATAATAAACAATGAGAGCACAAATAAGCATATTTTCAAGTTGAAACATCCAAGGCCAGAGATAGATGGTGTCGAAACTCGACCGAATACCTGAATCAAATGAGACTGACTCTCGTGCGCACAAGCCCCCCGCGCCAATTATGCATCCCCGCCGAGCGATGATGCGACCACTCTCCCTGCATCCTCGCAAACGCATCCTGGATATGCTCCGGCCGCAGCGCCGTGCGCGCCTCGGGCGGGGGCAGGAACAGGGAATTCACAGGCAGCGTATACTCGACATCATCGTCTGGGCTGCCTTCGCGGCGCCGCTTCTCCGGCGAGCCCCCGAGGGTGTTGTTGGCCTTGCGCTTGCCGAGGAGGGGCGAGGTGTAGTCGTCGCGCAGGAAGGACTCTTCGAGGGATTTCTTGACGGCGAGGCCGGCGAGTGTGAGGGAGCGCACCATCTCGAAGGCGAGGAAGCCGACGATGTCGACTGTGTCGTCGTTGGCTTTGAGATCGAGCTGCGACGGGAGGTTGAGGAAGTCGCGAAAGCGTTTGGCTGCAGACAAAGCACATTAGCTCAGAGATTCTTGACCAATGCCACTTGGTGATGAAATATAGTACCTTTTCTGTATGTGAACGAAGCTTGACGGCAATCGGAGTAATGTTGATACTCTTCTCTTGTCATTTGTCGAGTGGCATCATCAGCTTCCTTATTCACAAGTCAGAACTGTGAACCAGTCAAGCCGCGCAGTGGCAGAATGGCTAACCTTTAGGCGCAGTATAGAAGCCTCATGAGCTTCGATGTCATCTTCGTCCTCCTCGTCATCCGACTGATGTCCGCTTTGTTTCAGAACTTCAGAATAAATTGTGTTAATTTCCCAAGGAAGCTTGATGGTAATCTTCTGAGCCTTTGCCGTCAACTTGTCTAAAAAAACAAATGAGCACGAGTACGCAAAAAAGGGCAGATGGAATGGTAACTCACCGTCAGGACCATCATCTAACGGTTCCACATCAACCGCCGCACCGCCATCTCCACCAGAATCTTTTGCGTGTTTCCGCACATCTTTCCAGGAAAGGTACGTCCGCAAACGATTCACCTTCCCTCTGTCGTGCCGGATAAGGAATATGAGATCCTCTGCATTGAGATAGCGCGCACCCCGTCTGGTGGCCAAAGCTCGCGCCTGGACAATCTGTCGATAAAAAGGCCTACAGTAAGAAAGAGAACACGAGCTCATTGGAAAAAGAAATAAACGTACAAGCTCAATTAGCTGACTCCGTACAATGTCTTCGACCAGGTTTACGGTTTCGATATTGGGGTCCTGGACCTCGCCGAAGACGAACATCTTCAATGGGAAGAGTTAAGCTCAAAGATAGGAGAACTAAAGAAGTGAGGCTTACCATCTGAGAAATTTCCTGGGTATATTTGTATTCCCTATTGCTGTTCCCTTCCCCTGCGCCTGTCTTTCGCGTCGAAGTCATATTGAAGATTCTGGGCTGTGTGAAGGTTGGGCAAGGACGTGCAGAGATAGCTTCAGTCCTTCAAACCCGTCCTTGTCGACGAATAGACGGCCAGTTGTGCGCCAATAAGTATCTATGATGAGGGGACGAGTGTCAGTGCGCCATTAAGTGCAGAGTCCAATGTCGGTGACAATGACATTATCAAGTCACACCACGTATTATCACGTGAATGATGAGACGCGGTCACGCCAGCTCAGCACGTGTCCCGGGCCGGCTATTGCAGCCGGTGTACATCTAAGGATGCTTTCCTGCCTTATGACTTTGGATTAGCTCTGCCCGGCAGAGCAGACCAGATCGCCCGGATGCGTCTTCCAACCTCTTTCCGTCTCTCTACATCCTACTCCTTCCGGAACACATCTTTCAAATCATCCAAAACCATCTATCATCTCAGCATCGCACAGCACAGAATGGCTAGCTCGCAAGCGGCGGTGGTGCGTCGCTCCGCCTCCTATTCTCGAGATTCGCTGCTGATTCCACGGGTCTTGGGCTGCAGTTTGGGCTGAAGGAGCCCAGCCTGATCAAGTTCCAAGGGCTCATCGATGGCAAGTGGGTTGACGCGAAGAGTGGCGAGACCATCGTCGTTCGAAGTGAGGCTCCTCTCTATCGCTTGCTTTCCCCGATGGCGCTGACGACGGCTGCACTCTACCCCAGACCCTTTCAACCAGGAAGAGCTGGGAACGGTCCCGGAAATGGGTTTAGCCGAAACTAAAGAAGCTATTGAGGCTGCTGCGAAAGCCTTCCCAGCCTGGAGCACGACCACCGCCAAGGTTTGTACTGCTCAGGGGTATCTCTTTATTTTTCTTCAACGCTAACTCTACATTTTCTGCACTCAGTATCGTCATGATTTGCTCATGAAGTTCTTCCAACTTATGCAACAGCACCACGACGACCTGGGACGACTCATCGTACGACCGTGGTCCCCTTCTCTGACGTCATATGTGAAACTCACCTCCCATGATTAGACCCTCGAGAATGGCAAGCCTCTGGCTGAAGGAAAGGTGGATACTCTTCAGAATAAATGTTAGACCAGTCTAACGCAAAACCAGGGAGAAAATGCTTACAGCGCCTCGTTTCTTGAAGTAAGTCGTCTTCGACTTTTTCAGCTTCACAAATGCTAATTCCAACCAGTGGTTTGGTATGTGATACTTGATATCTAGAATAGAGTGCGGGTATTTATACCTATATTGCAGCCGAAGAAGCCGTTAGGACCTACGGAGGTCAGTTGTACTCGTTCTGTTCCGATAGGGCAACTGATTCCAACTCTCGCCGCAGAACAAATACCTAGCCCTTATCCTGGAAACCGCAACGTCGTTATTAAACAACCCATCGGTGTCGTGTATGTATCCTCGATACATATGGACTTCTTACTGTTTTAAAAAGTCGCTTTTCAGCTCGATTATGACACCATGGAATTTCCCGTCGGCCATGATCACCCGCAAACTCGCTGCTGCACTCGCCGCCGGATGCACAGCGGTTATCAAACCACCTCCAGAGACACCGTTTTCTTGTCTTGCCCTTGCAGAAGTAATTGCTTTTTTCTTATGTCCCTTCTGAGGCTCTGTTGAATGAACGAACAGCTATCGCAACGCGCTGGAATCCCAGATGGTGTCATCAATATTGTTACTACCCAAAAGAATGTCGTCGAAGTCGGTAAAGAGATGTGCGAGAATAAAATCGTCAAGAAAATCAGTTTCACGGGATCTACGCCTGTCGCCAAGTTGCTCTATGGTATGGCAGCCTCGACATTGAAGAAGTACGTGTTTCGCTTGAAACACGACGACTTGAGGTTTACTCATCCATTTTACTTCAAGGGTCTCTTTGGAAGCTGGTGGAAATGCGCCTTTCATCGTCTTTGATGATGCGAACATCGATGAAGCCGTCGACGGTATATCTTCTATTCCAATTTTGCAGAGTTGACATGCTCATATTTTTTTTAGCCGCGATTTTGTGCAAGTTCCGTGGCAGTGGCCAAACCTGTGTCTGCGCCAACCGTATCTACGTCCAATCTACCATTTACGCCGACTTCGCCTCCCGCCTCGCTGAGCGTGTATCCAAATTCAAACTGGGCAACGGTCTCGACGAGGGAACGTAAGTGCCCGCCCTCTCCACTAAACGTCCTCATCACTAACCCCACCCGCCTACAGCACCCACGGCCCGCTCATCCACTCGCGCGCGGTCGAGAAAGTCGAGCGGCACGTGAACGACGCGGTCGAGCGCGGCGGGCAGATCCTCGTCGGGGGCAAGGCCGTGCCGAACACGACGTTCTTCCAGGCGACGGTGCTCGCGGACGTGCCCCTGGGCGCGGCGATCCACACGGAGGAGACGTTCGGGCCGATCGCGGCGCTGACCAAGTTCGAGACGGAGGACGAGGTCGTGCGGCTCGCGAACGACACGGACGTCGGGCTCGCGGGGTACTTCTTCTCGAGGGACGTGGGCAGGGTGTGGCGCGTCGCGGAGAGGCTGGAGGTGGGGATGGTCGGTGCGAACACGGGGATTATCAGCCAGGCGGTGGTTCCGTTTGGGGGCGTGAAGGAGAGCGGGCTGGGGAGGGAGGGCGGGCATGGGATTGAGGAGTATATGAATACGAAGTTGATTGTGTTTGGAGGGATTGGTGCATGAGGTGCTTGAGATGGTTGGTCATTGCTGCAGGAAATAAAAGTGTAGTTGTATGAATCTTGTGTGCTCAATGCTTATCTATCTATCATTTCTTCATTTCTACCTGCGAGACACAAATCAGCTCCAGTCAAATGGTAAATTCAGCATTGAAATATCATGTACATCCCCTAAATATATAAAACCCCCCACACAAAAAATATACACAACATGTACACATCCACCCATACATCGTTCTACAGCTTCGCCTGGTACCCCGTCGCCTTCTCCTCCTTGACGTCATTCACCAGCGTGCCGATCCCATTCCCGAGCCACACGCTCATCCGATCGCCGTCCTTGAGGTACTGCGGCGGGCTCTTCACGAACCCGACGCCCTTCGGCGTGCCCGTCAGGATGATCGTGCCCGGCTCCAGCGTCGTCCCCTGCGAGAGGAAGGCGACGGTCTGGCGGACGGTGAAGATCTGCTCGCTGCGTGGGTTGGTGGGGTTAGCACGGGGTCCGGATAGTAGTATTTGTGACTGGGGCAGAGAGGGGGTGGGTGCACTTACGCGGTGGTGCCGTCTTGCAGCGTGACGCCATTCACGACGGTTTTGAGCAGGATTTGTTGGGGGTCGGTGATGATGTTGTTGGAGACGAGACAGGGTCCTAGGGGGTTGGTGTTATCTGAAATGAAAAGTCAATAATGTGATTACACGACCAACTAAACAGACAAAACACAAAAAAAAGTGGTCCGGATTTAAATCAGTAGTAGACGCACCGAATCCTTTGGAGAAGCCCCATTGCGAGACGGCCAGCTGGTGTTTGCGGAAAGAAACCTGTCGGAACATTCAAGTCAGTTTCGCGGTCTTATTGTGGACCCATAGGCATAGATCACATCATTGGCGCCGGTATACCCGAGCACGTAGTCCAGCGCATCCGCCTCGCTGACGTCCTTCGCGGCCTTGCCGATGACGATGACGAGCTCGACTTCGTAGTCCGGAAGGTGTTCTTTTGGCGGCTGGGCGACGCGTGGGATGACCACTGTTGCGAGGGGCCCGATGAGCGCTGTGACGGGCTTGTAGAACAGGATTGGGAAGCTGTGTTGAGTTAAAGAAGAGATGTTAGACGGTTTGTTGAGCGCAGAAGAGGTTCGGGAGACCGTACGCGGGCTTGGCCATCTTCGCTTCAGCCTAGATATTCGTCCGAAAGTGAGCCCTTTGCGGAGAATTTCAAGCGACATGAGCACGCACTGCATGGTCGGAGTAGTTCAACCCCAGGCAGCGCACGACCTTGATCTCCTCATTCGAGAGCGGCGCGAGGAGCTTGGACACGGTCAGTACCTTCTTGGTGACCTGTGCCGCGGGGTCCAGGGCAGAGCCCACGATCTCGTAGGCTTTGATAGGCTTCCCTTGGTAGGCTGCTAATCCGACTGCGATGGGTGGTCAGCAAACATGCTTCCGGGTCTGTGGACGGTGTGGCTCACCATCGAGGCTGGCGTCGACTGGCTGGCCGACATGGACGCGGGATGTTTCGGCGGCGACGAAGCGTATGAGGCGGGACCATTGCTGTGGTGTGCAAGTGCTAACTGTTAACTTCTTTCCAGTCGCTGATAACTAGCAGTATGAACGCACAGTTCTGATTGGGGCCATTTCAGTCGACGCTGGGGGATGCTAGGGCAGGTCCGCTGCGCTGTGGTGGTGGTGAGTGGGAACGTCCAGGCCAGACGGGAGATGCGCACGCTCCGTTTCCGAGGTGATGTGCACACGGGTAAATATACGCCATGCCCCAGACGCGGGACCCCCGTCGCGCGCTGACGGAACGGCAGGGCGCGGCCCGGGCGTTGTTCTCGGTCACCTGATGCGGTGGCTCACACGCGATCAATCCTGCAACAAAAGTTGAACCAGGAATAGAACCATTCAAACAAACGAGAACAAACGGCCTGCATCCTCGTGGCCGCCCACGCCAGAGCACGCCGTTTTGACGCACCACCGATGGCACTGGAGGACGCGATGAGCTCCATGCGCGCGGGCCTGCAGGCCGCGCTCGACGAGGTATGTCACTGGGGGGCGCCCTGCGCTGTGTCACCTGTCCGGCGAGCTGATAACATCCTCGGATTTCGCAGCTCGCATCTCCGCGATCCTCGTCAAAAGATAAGCATAAAGCGCTGCAGAGCATCGAGCGAAGCCTTGCGGCGGCGCTGTTCAACACGCAGAACGACTCCGAGGCGAGGGACTGTTTCGTCGCACTGCAATATACGTTCGAGTGCAATGGTACGTGGCGCGGTCGTCTTTGTGGGTGTGCAACGCTGACAATGCGCGCAGTTCCCTCGCATCTCCTTTCGTGGATGATCAAGACGACCTCGAGGTTGGAGGCCATCACGAATAGAGGCTCCATGGATGGTGAGTCCCATATCAGCCCCTTTCGCAGCCATGACGCGTGATGCCAATGTTGTCATAGTCGAACAGGGGTCTGAAGCCGAGGAACTAGCAGCGCAACTCGCCCTCTCTCTTTCGCTCATACAAGGGATCGTTCTGAACCATGAGGCCAGCAAAGTATATCTGGGGAGAAAGCCAGCGCTCGAGGTATGTGTTTGTCCCGGTTGTCCTCTGCGGAAAATTTTACGTTTATGGTAGACCTTGTTGGACCTTTTGCTTGCATCTCGTCATATCGCGTCTCCGCAAGAAGCTTCTGAATCCAAGTCCAGACCCGCTTCGAGCTCACCACACCTCACTTCGGTCATCCTTGATACCCTGTTATGCATTTTGGTCGATTCTCCCACAGCGCTTCGCGTCTTTGAGGAGGCCAGCGGCGTCCAAGGCGTCGTCAAAATTCTCAAACGAGCAGGCACACCTCGCGAAGTCCGGTAGGTCTATTTCCCATCTGAAAAGCATCATCTGCTGATTGTGAATCCACCTTAGCATGAAATGTCTCGAGTTTCTCTATTTCTACCTCCTTGACGAAACCCCCACATCTCCGCCTGCCCTGACCCCTACCGACTCCGCATCCGACCGCATCGTCAGCCAGTCCACGCCGCCCCCGACAGCACCAGCGACGCCCATACGGCCGCCCAAGCCGTACTTATCAAGCGGGCCCAAGCACCCCACCTCGCGGTATGGCTCATCGACGTATCTGTTCGCGTCACGATCCGGCAGCGCCGCGAGCCTGTCCCTCTCCGCGTCGTCGGCGCCCTCCTCGCGCTCGACCTCCGGCAGCTCCACGACGTCCTTCTCGTCGACGTCGTCGAACGCCTCGAGCCCGACGCCCGCGTCGTCGCTCGCCTCCTCCCCCGCGAAGGACGCCTCCCCGCTGTCCGGCGCGGAGACGAAGGCGCCGGCGAAGCGCCTCGCGACGCCGTCGAACCAGCTGCAGCGCACGCCGCCGGCGACCCCGGCGGCGCCCCCGTTCTCGTCCGCGGCGCGGTTCCCGCAGATGCGCACGCTGATGCTGCTGCGGAAGGACGTGGAGTACGTGCCGCAGAGCCCGAAGAAGCTCCCGCCGCCGCCGACGACGCCGACGACGACGGGGCTGGAGAGGATGGAGAGAAGGCCGACGCACCAGAAGAGCCTGTCGAGCTCGGGCTCGCTGATCCCGCGGACGAGTGCGCTGGGGCACGCGCGGGTGCGGTCGCAGGCGACGACGCTGGTGGGGTCGCCGTCGCCTGTGGAGGAGATGGGCCGGCGCGCGGAGGACGCGAGGGCGGGGAAGGAGGGGCGCGGGCGTGGCGGAGCGGAGGTGTCGCCGCGGAAGACGCAGGAGGGAGGGCGGGATGCTGCGGCCGCGGCGGCGAGGTGGAAGACGACGGAGGAGAAGAAGGAGCTGTTGGGGACGATGCTGGGGAATGTGGATGCGCTGGTGGAGGGCGTGCGGAAGGCGGGGATTTGGGGGCTGGGCTGAGCTGCTGATGCAATGCTTGGATGGAGTGGTGGAGGTCGATAAATTATTTTGCTGTCGAGTGTTTTGTGTTTCCTGTCGTTTGCAATTTGCTATCGTTTGCTGTCCTACACGTTGATCATCTTTTTCTTTTTTATGCTTTCAATCTAATAAGATATCTCCTTTTTTTCAAACTGTTCTCTGCGACGGAGTAGAGCGGGGAAAGCATCTGAAGAAAACCACTATGATATAATTACATCCTCGTATATCCATTCAACACATCAACATCGGCCAAAGCCAAAGCGCAAGTTACGACGACTTGCTCATTTTTCCAACGTCGTCCACCGGTGGTGCGCCCCATACGAGCGTCTTCCGCTGCGGATCGAGCAGCCGAGGGAAACGATGATCGAGGTGCTGCAGGATGCCTCGTGCAGGCGGCGCCGCCGGCCGCGCCTTCTCCACCTCCTGCAGAACAAGCAGGTCGCTCGGCGTCGCCGCGCGCGCCATCAGCGCCGCCGAGCTCGACGCAGACGACTTGGCGGCGAGCTGGCGCTGCTCGGCGTCGCCGCTCCGGTTCATCGTGCCTGCTGCGACCGACGCTGTCGCCGCGGCGGGCGGGGCGGAGAGCACGCGCGCCTCCTCGTCGACGTCGTCGAAGATGTCCTGCTTCACCGCGCTGATGGAGTACGCCCACACGCCGACGGCGAAGGCGCCGAGCGCGAGGCCGAGGAGGGCGTTCTTGATGCGGTAGGGCTCGCGGGCGCGCTGGAGGCCGGGGGACATGCTCTGCGGGTGGGGGCGGGCGGGGTCAGTGGGGCTGCGCGGGGGGGAGGTGGGGGGTGGGGACGTACGCCGGCGACGGGCCTGTAGGATTTCTGCGCTTCTCTTCTGTCGATGTACTGCGACATGGTGTTGGGAGGGTGTGGAAGCCAAGTCTGAGGTGTTCCGAATCCTGTTATGATGTCTGCACGTGACGTCGAAAAGATTTGTGGGCGCGTTTTGGGAGCTTCAGCATTTGAATATTTACGATTTCTTCCTTTCCTTCCCCTGTTCCCTTGTTTTTCTTTTTGTCTTACGAATTGGTCGTCAAAATGGCATCGTCGGCCTCCTCATCCAAGAGCGCCAGCCCGGAACCACCGAAAGTAGAGAAGAAACTGAAGCGCAAAAGGAGGGAAGCCACGAAGGACGCAGAGGAAGCTGCAGCTACCGAAGAGGCACCCGCCAACGAGGCAGAGGACACCCCCGACGCGCAACCCCAACCCGACGCTGACGCCGACCCCGCGCCCGAGGTGCCCGTCCTCTCACACGCCGAGCGCCGCCGCCAAAAGAAAGAAGCCAAGCTCGCCGCCGCACAGGCGAAGGAAGAGGCCGCCTCAGTGGCCGCCGACGGCGCCGCCGCGGTGAAGAAGCGCAAGCTCAAAGACGGCTCGGCGAAGACCGTCGCCGCCGCCGACGCAGATTCGGGCAAGCCGAAGCCGCGCCAGAACTCGGTGTGGGTGGGGAACATGTCGTTCAAGACGCAGCAGGAGGATCTGCGGCGGTTCTTCAAGGATGTGGGCGAGATTACGAGGATCAATATGCCGACGAAGGCGCCTGCGGGGCCGGGCGTGAGGCCCGAGAACAGAGGGTGAGTTTGGGACTGTGCGATTGAAGAGTGTTTGGATGTTCATGGTGGTTTGCAGATTTGCGTATGTGGATTTCGCAACGGTGGAAGTGAAGACGAAGGCTATCGCTCTGTCCGAGCAACCCCTCCTGGGTCGTAAATTGCTCATCAAAGACGGTGCGCACTATATATCCCTGCATAGTATTATATACCGGACTAACATTTTCTAGGTGATAGCTTTGAGGGCCGTCCTGCAGCCACCGCCGCTGGCGAACTCACTCTGAGCGACCCCGCCCTCGTACAAAAAACTCACTCAAAAACTGCCCAAAAAATCCTGCGCTCCCAAAAACAACCTCCCGCTTCTACGCTGTTCCTCGGAAATCTAGGATTCGAAACGACAGAGGCCTCAATCCGCCAGCTACTAGATGCGCATAGACCGGGGAATAAGAAAGGCAAAGATGTTGCCAAGGACGCCCCTGTGGATAAGGATGCCGCCGAAGAGATGGACACTGCCCCAGATGGCGAGGCGGATTCGGAAAAAGCAAAGCCCAAAGACGAGTGGATACGGCAGATCCGCATGGGCACCTTCGAAGATTCCGGATTGTGCAAAGGGTACCTCCATCCTCCACCGCTTAAATCTTGATTTTTTCTTTGCTAATGGCATCCGCGCGGGTTTTCCAGATTCGCCTTCGTCGACTTCCTCTCTGTAGAACACGCCACCTCCGCCCTCATCAACCCCAAAAACCACCACCTCGACGGCCGGAAGCTCCTCGTCGAGTACGCGAGCCCCGACGCCGTGCGCCGCGGCGCCAACCCCTTCCGGCCCCCCGGCGAGCGGGCCGCCGCCGCGAACCAGGGCAAGAAGCGCCCGCACCGCACCGAGCGCCTGCAGGCGCGCGCCGCGATGCGGCCGGCTGCGACGGACGACGGCGCCAGCGCCCCCGATGGCGATGGCGACGACGAGGCGGCGGAAGCGCCCGCACGGCCGAAGCGGACCTGGGAGGCGAAGGCGCATGCCGCGCCCGCGGAGGGCGCGCGCCACAAGGGCCCGAAGACGCGCCCGAAGCCCGGCGCGGCGCTGGCGCTGGCGAAGCGCGAGTCGGTGGCGATCGTGCCCAGCCAAGGGCAGAAGATCACGTTTTAGGAGTGGATATTAGTATGTCTCTTTTTTGCGTTGTTGGGGGTACTCGGAGTGGAGAGAAATATTATTCACATAGGGCTGGAACGTGCCGCAGCCCGTTGTGATATAGATGGCGTCGCTGTTTGCGAGTTGAGAGAGAAAGACGTGACGGATGTGAGCTGTAGATCAACCCGGAATCAACGACGATTCGAAGGATGGAGTTGCGAGGCGGGTTTCTCTTCGATGGTCGACTCCCAACGTGGGTAGAAGGCTGAGAATTATCTCGTGCATGCCATATCGATAATCATCGATCAGCGCTTGTACGCTTGCGTCGATCATTAGCCAGTGAAATCATACCCTTTTTAGTAAGTGGGTTTCCAAAATAAGATCATCCACGTATGTACCTCAGGCAAGTTTGTTGCAAGTTTGGGCTAAATTCAAAGAGTGTGTATTTTAAGTTTGGAAGACTATCACTAAAGCTAATAACAGTACATAGTAGCGTATAAATTAAGATGTACACAGTAAGAAATATGAACTATCATCGATCAACTAATCCTATGGGCGTATATATGGAATTTCGGTATTGTCCATTAGCTGCACTGATGCGCCTTCAGCACATTGATGTCCGGTTTGCTCAGTCAACTGACGTCGTCACGACAGTACTCATAATGATGCTCGTCTGGCCATTGAAAGAGCGCTTCTCGTCCTCATGCTGCAGTAAAGGGAAATCTGTCAGAAAAGCAGGCAGAGAAAAGGGTAATGGACCACAAACCTGTACATCAGCAACTAGAGTCGAGTTTTCGCCTGAGCCGTATGCAGCTATCTTTCCGCGAGATGACTCCGAGTCTCCTAGTTTCACAGAAGTCCCGAGATGCTTTGCCTTGAGACGTTCTCTGCCGTTCAACCTAGAGTTTGCGAATTACGATTAGATAATTTCGTAGAAAAAAAAGGATGTATTTGAGCCTACATGGCGACTGATATAAACGAGCTGGTGAGTAAACCAACCACATATATTAGGTCCAAGACTTACAAAATGTGTTGACGTAAAGCTTCGGCACGTTGATATGGAAGACAACCCTGATAAATAGGGTCAGTCTTTCTTGCACTGCAGGTAGATGAATTAGCTTTACCAGGCCAACGACCCCGGTGTAGCATAGAATGTGAGAAGCAACAACGTTTGAGCCACCGTAACCAGTATACCTCGACTGAATGTCAATCGCACAAGGGCATCGAGGAGAGAGTTCGTCCTAAAGTTGAGTTATATAAATCAGAACAATCTATCCGACATTGGAAAACGAATATGTAGTAAACGCACTGGGTCATTCCCGTACGCACGGAGTTCAGGAACATACACATAGCTATTGTAGCGACGATATCAGCTGCCGCGCCGAATCCTTTCGATACACCAAACGATATCTATCAGTGTCAGGCGGATGAGTAATTGATCTATTGGACGATGTTGCTCGCTGGACTTCACTTACCACGAAAGTACGATTCCTGTCTTGAAGGACACCGTTGCTAAATATGGTCATTGTTACTACGCAAGCTTATAATATGTTCAGTGATTGTTCAATGTGAATATCAAATCAATTTTAATCACCTATTCCGCCAGCAAGCGCAAGTAAGGTCAGGACACCCTATATTGGATTCTTGGTGAACCCAGGCGACTGAGATGTTTAGCAATGAAACCTACAGTTGCTCCGATTATGGACCAGTTGCCTTTGCCGAGTCGTTTTGCTACGTAGAAGTCAATAAAGTATCTCCCTCAAAATTCAACATTTGACTGACCTGTAACAAGCTGATAAACAAAAAAGCATTGCGAACTTGAAATTTGGTAAATTAAATCGAATAAAGGACCGAGGCGAAGCTCAGTACATACACTGTGGTGATAAGCGTTGCAATGAGGCATTCAACAGCCATCTCGCTAGGAAAGTCGAAAAGTGGTATCAGTATGAAGAATTAAATGTAGATCAATCGGCATGGGTACTCACGTAGGTAGCGTTTGCAACCGCGCTACTAGTCCAAACCGAGGTATCTAACATCTAATGAGATTTGGGGCAAAAATAATATTATTGAAATCTTACGAGATAGTAGTAGATTGAATAGGCTACCAGTGCGGAGTCCACAAAGTCGAGAAGTCTGGGGGAAAAAATCAGTTATCATACGAGCACAAATAGGTTGAACCACCCATTGGTTCAGTTGCTACTTACAAGATCCCAGCCGCCTATCGTGTATCGCAACGCAATGAAATTCGGAACTAAAGATGGCCAAGGTAAACATACCATTAGTTTGACGAAGGTATGATCTCTTGCTTCGCGGAAGTAGATATACGCCTGGACGATTGTCACCCCACCAAATCTGTATCATAGGTAAAGGACCATGATCAGCGCTAGAGCTAAGGAATGATCAATATAGTGGCGATATGCGTCAGACATACAGCAAAGAGATAACAAATCCTATACATGAATTTTAATCAGTAGACGTTCACTAGTTGGAATATTGGACCTAGATTATCAACTCACCCCAGTAGACCGGAGCGAAGGGGGAAGCAACGTTCGTGTACACTTCATCGGAGGCCATTACAGCGGGTGAACAAGCTGGGAGATGTTCTCTGGCGTGAAGGAACACCGGAAAGGACGGCCTTGAGTTTCGATTGTGCAGCGCCTACTTATATAAAGCACCGTCAGATGATTCCTTTTTGATCATTACATACATTCTACGTAGTGCCACGACGTTAGTTGAAGCTTGAAGGCTGTTCAAAATATGCGATGCGATCATGGCCGTTCAATGGGCCATCAGGCCGGAGGACTCACCGCCGTACATACAGTGATATCCACATGATGGATGTTTCCCAAAAAAGTTAAATCCATGACAGCGATATGCATTGAAGTCGCATGGACATTGAAGATGAATATTGAACTCCAGGGCAGAGTTCATCGATGAGGAAAAAATCAAGACGCTGTTAGCTCGACCCCGGGGCCCGCTTAGGTGAGTTGGATATATGGAATAAGGGATCCGAGGACCGAGGCCGTTTTGAACTTCTTATCAACATTACCCTGATTCTCTGAAACACGGAGCGGAATTCATGAGGGTTCGCAACTTCGCATGTGATCTGCGCGCTTCTGCGCGGGATGTAGCTAATTTAAGAGAGCAACACATTCAAGAGTAAAGTTTATGCATGCTAATTATGAAGACAGAAGATATTATCCAACTGAGCATAGGTAATCTCTCCACTTGTACTCAAAGCACAATGGTGAGTTCCAAAAGTTCCAATAAAAATCCAAAAATAATCCTTGAATTTCTTCCGTAATGTTTATGAGAATCCTTGAAGCAAATACTGTGAGCAATTATGGATTGTGAGCTTGATCCACCATCATGAAACATTTTGGGATTTCGGAGCGTGAGCGGCTCTGCGCGGTGCCGCAGCTCCAGCCACGAAATTTGGGAGGCCTAAGTAATAGCCGAAAATGGAACGAATGACGGTCACTTATGTAAATCATTAATCGATTATGGACATGGAATAGTTGCACAACTTTGAAGTTGAGCTTGTACTGCTCGCTCGTGCCATCGAATCAGTGAAAAACCACTTGTGGCAGAAAAGCTGACGACAAAAGGCAGGAAAACCGACGACATAGGCATATACGGCCCTACGGGTGGTCTCTGATCTGACCTTCGACAGAATGCAATCCGGACGAGTCGGATTCGCAAAGAAGCGATAGCATCGGCCATGCCACCGTAGATTCTATTCGGCATCCATTAATTGAATAAATCTCTGCGTTGTACGTTAAGCAGTATTAAGCTCGTTCCGGCGCTTAAAATCGAAGGGTCATAAGAAATACTAATGATTCCTGGAATCAGACAGCAAACCCATCGTCAGATCGCATAATAGTGACATTAGGATACTTATTTTGAGAGAAAATAACATAAGGGAGTAATTGAAGAGTACTGAAGCCTGATCAAGGTCATTTTAAGATTCAATATTGTTCTCTTTTTCAGAATATCGCGGCCATCCCCACTCATTCAGTAAAACTAAACTCAGGCCACTAGTTACTACAGAACTATGTATCGATCAAGGAGATATGCATGCGCAGCTCTGAGGAGGCGGACAAAGAAGGCGGGCGAGCAATGACGCATGAACCGAGCGGTCCGAGCCCATGGGACAAGGCCCACGACACCTTCAGTCGCCGAAGCTCGCGAGGTGTGCTCGTCACGATTATGTACCGACAATGAGCCTCTCTGCGTCGACTGGCAGCGAGAACTCGGATGCTCAGTTTCCCGCCATGGGGCTCGGCACAAATGCTCGGGCTGCGGCTCCAACATGGGGCCAGCGCTTGTTCTCGTGCAGAGGTCTGAGCCCGTCACGCCTTATCTGTGGCGGGCATGGCGGCATGCCCTGGTGGATGCTGGCCTTCTGGACAGGTACCCATCGGTGGTGCGCGTGCTACGCGAAGGGTTTGTGGCATCTTTTCCATCGATCCAGTATACTTTTCGGTTCAGTAAACGGAAAGTGCGCCTGATTTGGGGAGCAGTTTATTTATAGGCCAGAGCATAATTGACGCGCATTCAAGTTATTTATAGCCTGAAGAGAAAGCAAACGGAGGAGGTGCATCAGACGCATGGCGCACTGGAATCCTCTGATCCAATACCAGAGGGGTAAAGAAATCATGAATGATTACAACAAGACAATGATTGCGATAAGTAAGCCGATTATATGATTTTCTAGCCACGACGAAACTCATGACATCGAGAGCCAGAGAAATAGGCGGCAAACCCAAAGAATGGACCATTTTTGAAAGCATAACGGAATGGTTTTTCGGCGCGCCCTCGGAATATAACGAGCAAGTGATGGAACCATGGACGATGACTCATGGACTTCTTGTCCAAATGGGAGGATTTCTTCTGAAAATTCCATTCAGGTTCTCAATTACGCACGGCTGAAACGATGTATCGGTGACGGGACAATCGATCCTCCAGACATTACTGCGGAAGAAATCCAGGACCGGGCCAAAGGTGACTTCATATCCAAAGGGCTAGTCAAATTCAAACGTCGTGGTTCATTTTGCAATGCCTCGCTCGATGGTCCCAGAAGCTCGCGTTAAGTGAACTCGAAGTGGTCTCTCTTGGCCTCGCGCGCTTGAACGGAATCGCATGTGCGCTGTGGTGAAATAAGCCACAGGGGGTGGGGAAAGCCTTCCGCATTCCGAAAAAGAAAGCCGCTCAGAACAGTAATGATAATCCTCCTGTCAGTGAATCGGAAAAGAAGCCCACCGATTTCGGAAATATTGAATCTCCAGCGGGAGGGCCACCCTCTGAAATGCCCACAAACCTCACCGCGCCCACCGTTTTCCAAGTCGACAAGCCGGATGTCGAGTTGTTGTCTGCATCCGAGTCACCAATTACGGGCGGTGCTCCTACAGAGAAAGTCGGCGATGGCAAGAAGCAAGGGGCTGACAACATTCTGACTGGATCATCAGATTCAGAGGCTGCCTTTTCAGGGCATCGAAATTCGTTCGCAGAATGCTAACGTCCGATTATTCAAAGGTCGATGGGGAGCTGGACTTTGTGGTCTTGCGCGTTTTATTCTAATATTCGAGGCGTTCCTTACCCTTCGTAATTTGCCACTGGCTGTGTATCAAGACGTTAAATGGACAAAGGTGATCCCTCACTTGTAGTTACATGGATAGCAGAGGACAGTACAGTACTATAATTGAAAAATTTCATCCCACAATTTATGTTGTTCTGTAGTCCCTTTTCTTCCCTGGTATCGAATTCTGTCAACCATTTGAAGTCATGCTGCGTTTTACATGGGCGCTTAGTGCTAAGCGCTAAGCACTGGCTCGCAAATTAACTGAAGATCTTCGGAAATATTGCTTTTCCATAACATCGTTGCGTCTCATCCAAGATTCCCGAGAAACTCAATTTGTAGAAACGCCGGAGAGATGGCGTTGGTGTATGTGTGGTCGAACCTGTATTTGTGGAGGTCAACCTTGTAGCATGTCATGACTCTCTTTGTAAACAACAGCTCCGTGTATTGGCCTTCTTCGTCCGCGCTTATGTTTCTCAGAAGGATATTTGTATTCGTACTATCCAAGCTAATTTTTCCGGTCAAGGCACAACGGCCATAGTGTCATTTTGGAGTATCTGGGCGGGAGCATGATGATATGGTTTTACATGTTCTATTTTGAAAAATTTGAGGCGCTTCTTGAGCCTTTATTTTACATTACACCTGTACCAGAACGTCGAACGGACGATATTTATCCAGCGCTTATAGTAGTTACACGAATAGAATACAATGTTATAGTTACATATATCAAAATCACCAACGCTACGCGTCAACCTCCTTCTGCAGCTGCTCTAATTCCTTCTCCTTTTCAATGAGCAGTAAGCGCCACTTTTCTTGTTCAGAAGCGACCGACTTGCGCGCTTCCTCGAGTCTTTCCAGCTCCTCTTTCTCCATATCTTGATTGAATTCGGGGGTGCCGCCTTTAGACGCGGAGAACGAACTGGGGTTGGCAAGATGGTACGGGACGGGCTTCCGCTTGGATTTGGGGATCGGGGTGGGCGGATGTGCGGTGAGGAGGGTGAGGAAGTTCTGGTATGGGTCGTGGAACACGATCTCGTCGTACTGCCATGCGTGCACCGGCCCCATTTTCATGGCGACATCTAGAGGCGGGATCTCTGGCTCGCCGCTCTCCGTCCAGGGATGGAGCTTGAGGTGGTGGTAAAAGGAGATGGCTTTCTCTCCGGATTCGGCGATGAATGTGATGCGAATTTGGATCTCAAATTCTCCCCACCTGAACAAAGAGTGAGCATAGGTCGTATAGAGAGACAAGGCAGCGTACCCTGTTTCCGTCAGCTCAAATGGAGGTTTGTCGACATCTGAGACGAGGTAAGCCAAGTGGTCCGTGCAATATGGCCAAAAACGCACTTCGTGAGGGATTGGCGTATGTATCATGCAGCTTGAATGTTACTCGTTTGATAAAGTAGCTCAGATCGTCCGCCCCTCCGACTTGGTCAGAGTCAGGCAGCGATGCCGCGCTGCGAACAGCGACTGTCCAGCGATGCGTGTGGTCAGGATGGTGTGACGCATCCCGCTCTTTTTGGGTTAGAACTGTCGCGGTGTTGCCATAGATGAATGGGCGATATATGCTGACGCCCTGTCGACAGTTATCTGGTCAGCAACTAGCAAAGAGGGGCGAAAGTGGTAGGCGCACTCTGACGCGGACGCGCTCATTGGCCATCGTTGGTCGAGAAAGGTCTCGGCTGTCGGAATGGCAAACTCCGCAACAACCCGTGGCCAGCCACCAACAAACACTCTCAACGAACAACCACCACCCACTCCAGCAATGGCCATCCTCGAGCCCATTTACAACTGTATATCTCTCTCATTGATGCTCAGACGACACACTGAACCCTCTCTGTAGTGCCCAACCATGTCATAGAGAAGCAGAAGATGTACCAGGTGAGTGCATACGCACCATTCACCACCTTTTCTGTAGCTCATATGACCTTTTAGAATTCCACGAGGCCTATCATGCTCCGTGGCCCCCGTGGGGGTCTCTACGTTGGTTAGCACTGGTGTTTCTGTTTCGCATTAGCTCGAACTCAAGGACATGCGCTTTTAGGCACTTTCGGTGTCCTTTTCGCTGTCGGCATGGCCTCGACCGTGTACGCCTTCGGCTCGTTGATAGTGGTACGTGCTTGCCTGATAATTTGTGTTATGCATCTGAAGCGGGATTACTGCAGGGCAACAAAAAGGCAGAATAAACGCGCTGTTATTAAGATTTAGACGGGTCTACCCTCCACCAAATGCATACCTGTATTCATGTGCAACGCAATAATCTCAGTCCAATATCCTTCGGCTATATCTATATCTGAACCACGATTCGATCAGCCACCTGCTATTCAAGTGTTCACGATGATTTGATATGTTTGCAAAGTACGCTCATATGGGCGCGCCTTGAAGGCAACGCGCCTTCCTCGACAATCACTTAAACAGAGAGGTGGATCTGTAACACCTTGAGTGGAGCTGTCAAGCTATGAACTTTCAACAGGCGCAAGGTTATATTGCATGATAGCAAACGAAACGCCTCATAGCCCTGTCGCATTTAATCAATGCTCCGGGTCTGCTTGACAACGTCCACGTCAGTTAATCTTGATAGTATTCCGCGACACACCATTGCTTTGTTTTGCAGCTTACCGGGAATAACTGTTTCTGGTTGAACATACATTAGGGAAGCAGAGGGACGCAATATTTCTCTCTCCTCTTCGATCTAGCAGGCCCGGAGCATATATGTTTTCAGACGAAAATGGTGCTGTACGATGTTGTGTACAATTGCAAGGCTTGCTGTGCTGCCAATTTGCTGCACATGATGATTGTGATAAGTCAATCCGGGGTCAGCCTCGTTCATCACGGCATCCTAACGGCCTCACTATCCTCTATATTTCTGTATCAATAAACACATACTGGATCAACGGAATCACAAATACCATCAGCACACAACGGTATCGTGGATCAAGCCTGAGCTCCATTTATATACCGCCTGAAATTCCTGTGCTCTAGTTCGCTGCGCTCTCTCCGAGATATGTCCATCTCCCTACTGCCCTCTGCTTCTGGGCGCAGCGAACGACGACCAGCGCCTCCGCCGCCCTCTGAAGACGACGACTGTCCGAATTATGAGACTGCTGTGAGCAGAAGGTGTGTCATCCCTTCCTTCCGCCTGTCTCCCTTCCGTGGGATGCATCTCAATTCCTGTGCTGATCACGAAACGTTGATCAATTTGACTCCCTCTTCGATGTCTTTCCATTAATCGTTTGGAATATCGATGCCTATGATATCAGCACTTCGAATGGCACAGGACGAAGCGTGCAGTTTTCGCCTATATATGAGGACCCGCGAAATACATCGCCATTAAAGTGGGTGCCCTTACCTCACTCCCACCATTTTCCTAAGCAGCAGCTGCACCGAAAGTGCCGCAAAAATCCGCTCTTTTCTACTTGAGGCCGATGCCTAACTCACACCGTCGCCATAGCGTTTCCCGCAGACAGAACCGCCCACTTCCTCGACATGAGCGATACATGTATACCTACCGCCTCGCAGCGAACAATACCCCTATGCAATTTGTGATTTCGTACGTGATCGATTGATTTCTCTTTCCTCTGGCAGGATTGCAGGGGGGGAAACTCCCTCGCGAAAGCCGGCCCAGCGCTGATGCCTACTACCTCTCTCTTTTGTATATATTGCAGTGTCGAACCTGAGTCTGGCAAACCGAAAGCGGGAAATTCTGTCTTCAAGCTTTCTTTCAAAGCGAATGGGATCGAGCGATCTTTAGGAGAGCCAATGACGAAAATATTGCGGGTGAACCCTCGGGAACTTGATTTTGTCGTCTTGTGAGTATCGCGCTGAATCACATTGTTTAGTTGATGAATTAATTAAGCGCTCGTTCTTAATTTTATCTATACTTCCTTGCCGGCGCTTCCTGTCTTCTTCTATTCTATTTGTCATTTTACAGCATCTTCCCTGGCAAAGCAAGTCTACCTCCAGGTTGCCTTTGGTCCGTCCGTGTGTGGTTACGCGTAAACTCGGTTGATCACAGGATATTCGGAGAAGACGATCTGTGGATCGCCAAAGATCCTGACTTCAACTCGATCGCAGAGGCGTCCTTTGCGCGCCTAAAAACAGCGGTGGTTGGGGAGCAGGTGTATAACGCATATGTGGGGCGGGCATTAGTGGCATTTACGATCAAGTACGCTGTTTTCAATTCTGATTTTCGATGCGATGAAAAGTGGCTGACTTTTTTTGCGTGACAAGATGGCAATGCATAGTGAATAATTTATACAAGTACTCGTTGGAGTATGATGCAAACGGTGTCGGAGAACTGCTATTCGAAGACTTCAAACTGCGGTTAGAGGGGGATCCGAGGTCGATAACGTTTCTCATATTGTGCGTGTCCAATATCCCAATATCTCTTTCTCCTTTTACTCATATTAACACTTGGACTGCTAGCACGATGCCCACTCAATGCGTCCCAGCAGGCGCCTCGCACAAACTACGAGTGTGGCTCCGCTCCCTAGTGCCGATCTCCTCCGTCGACCCCACTACGTCCTATGCGCTCCCCTTCAACGACTCGTACATCTACCAGCGCGTATGGAAATGCGACGCATTTAAGATCGGCTCGCGGCTCGACTTTGAGTCATTAGGCCCGAAGATGGTCATGGCTTTCTCATCTGGGATCCCGGAGACAATCATGGTACAGAATCCCGCGCCTGACGAAGAACTGAATACGGTGAAAGCATTGTATAAAGAGAAAAAGGGGTATGGTTTCTGAGATTGTGTAGCTTCCTTCACAGGCATGCGGCGGGTTTTTCGGCCTGGCTATTCTAGCCTTGTGGTCATCTATTTTTTTTACTGGATATCATACACTAGTTGTTGTACAGTATATCGTATGTAATTTAGATGTATCCAATATGTACGACCAAGTATACGGTACGGCCTGTTTTTTTCCAGTTCCCCTATATTTTGTATCGTTATCTATGTAAAGCAGATTTTTTGTATTTGCCATACTTGTCTTAATGAATACATCTGGTGATAGATCTTGTGTGGCGTTGGATGGTCTGCAGTCCATGTGGGCACTGTCATTATATTTATACATGCATACTTTATCGTGCTCTTGTTTTACTTTCCGCCCATGCAATTATAGTTCGTGTATAACCTGCAGACCCGAAACTTGGTGTTTATATTCGACTGATTGATCTCATGGTGTGTTTCGAGATATATGGATGCTCTTGGGCGAAGAGCTAGGCAACGACCTGCTTGGCAAAGAATTCCGACCATTCCTTCTCATCCCAAGCGCTGCTAACCTGGTTCTGAACAATTCCGTCCCAAAGCACCGTGGGGGTGACATGGATACCATTCTGCCTCCCGAATTTGACTTGCAAGGAAAATGCTCTGGTTAGCATGTGTAATGCTATATTTATAAGGAACATAGCATACCGTTGTATTTCAAGTCATCGCTGACCGCGTTCCCGCCATTTGGGCTGCCTTTTAACGCGAGCAAATCTGAGAACTGGTCGACGGCATTTGCTGGGATGACATTGGCAGCGAGGTCCGCGAGCTTCTGGCGAATCTGGCGGATGGTGAGATCCTGCGATGGGATATCGAAGTATCTTCTTGGTGCTTGAAGAGCTACGTAAACACGAGACACGGTCTCATCAGCGATGTTCACGGAGACTCATTTGAGCGTGGGTGTAGAAAACATACTTCAAGGCTGAAAGGCCAGAAATTCTCAGGCGATACACGGAGAACCTGGATATGAAATCGCAGGAACGAGATTTCAATGTGCACGGTGCGATCGGATGGTGGATGACGGTGGCGTTATAAGCAGAAAGAAGGTCAGAGAAGCAACGAACACCCACCGCCAAACCCGCCTCGTGTGTGAGGGTGGACACAGCATGCCAGGGCTGTGGTTGAAGTCTGAATATGACTTTCACTTTGCCGGCATAGGAGCCTGTGGGTGCGAGAAGAGGCTTCAAAATCTTTTCGATCTTAGAGGCGATTTTCGCGCTAGAATGTCAGAAAGATTGGGGCGTCGCGTTCCAGCTGTTAGACCTTATTCCTTCCAGTCAAAGCGTATATATAAGCACCTAAATGGGCAAACGTAATCCACTAGGTTTGAGTGAGGTAAGTGAGATACCGCGGTTGAGATGATTATGAGGATGAACATACTGAATACATCGAGAGTGTGGGGGGCTTCAAGGGCTCCGATAACGATTTGGGGACGTAGAGATGGGTTTAAAGACATATCTGTATATTTGTGGTTATGTCTGAATCAGCGCAATGCCAGTGGATGATACAGAATTGTAGGAAAGGCAAAAGACCTCGCAAAAGACCTCGATGGCGAGTATTTATAGCCCCTAACGTTGTGCTCATATCTCTAAGCTATGACGCAGTCGTCTGTGATCTAATCTTATCAACGGTCTGTGATCACTTCGTACGCTGAATCGTCGATTCGATTTAGAGGCGCGCAAAGTACCTTGTGCTATGTTGTGCACAGCATCCAACTTCTTCAAGAAAGCATATAGAGTCCAGAACGAAACGAAACGGTATCATGACCCCAGAGAACGAATGTCATGGGATGTACGATGTATACCACACGGCAATAGTGTTACACAAAGTCAACATCCGAAATGGATGATGCTTGAAAACTTGCATGCATTGCATGACTGGAAAATGATAGACTTGCTAATATTTGTTCAATGCCAGGGTGTCCAACCTGCATACATCTTGGCCTACGACACATCAGAAATGCGAGCAAATATAGGAACGAGCAACATACCAAATTGTTGATATCTGATGCATCCTGAATGAGTAACTGCACGAGATTGCTGTCGACATAGGCCTTTCCTGCCTCTCCCTTTTGATCCATGGTACATATATTCCTTTCAACTTCTTCTCAATCGGCTGAAGAGCATCCTGAGCTAGTACCTTTAAATCGATTCTAGCTGGGTTGACAGAGTTCTTTGCTGCGTCGCGGTCCTTAACGTTCATATACTTTTAGTCACAATGCACTTGATCAAGAAATTGTCGCAATACTTACTCGTTTCCGCTTTTCATCTTCCCATTCGACAAGAGGATCGTGTACAAATGCATCTAGGACGCTCATGAGAGAATCTTTGTTGTCGCGCAGGAGCTGCATGGTAACTTCACAAGCGATTCGGTAGACACCTAGAACAAAGTCCATCAACATGGGATAATGGTGCATGTAAATTAGCGCCTATGATACCTTCGACACCACTGACGCCAAAGCCGTCAACAATATTTTGCGTCAATCTAAATGGTACTCTTTCAGGTGTCTCCAGACTTTTACCCTGTATGCACAATGATTTGATTGCTGTATATATATATATGAATATGGCTACGTACCCTTTCGAATAGACAATTGAAATCGACATGAACGATATCTCCTGAGTTTGTATCCAACAGAATGTTTCACCGTGCCGATCGCCAAGTCTGTAATGGATGAATAAATAATTTGAAGGCTTTATATCATAAAAATAAACTCTACTCACCCAAGAACGAATCCCACCATTGACATAACAGCAGCTGTACGACCATACGTCAAGCGACTTGCCAGCCAGGCTGTAGGCTCCGGGAACGTCTCAACAAACCACTCATGAAAGACAGGCTTGAATCTATCATTCACCAAGAGAAGTCGTTCATCAAAAGGAGTCCTACGAATAAACGATATGACACTCACAAAGTCAAGACTTTGGTCTTAAAAACCTCAGCGGCATGCGAATCATCAGTCTTTTGATCTCCGCTGTTATTCTAGACATTTCCGGACCCTAAATCAATGTTTCAAACGTAAATATTTATGAAGACATCATAATCTTACCCAACTCTTGATCTTTCTTGCATCGTAGAGATCAACCAGAACAGATCGTACAGCAACTGTGTTTGGAACCATTGGATGAAGCCGCATTCCTCGTTCAGGGCTACCACACCATATGTTCGGATATCTGCACAAAATGGCATGTAGTTAGAGGCCATTTTCCTCAGCAAATTCGAATAATTTACGCAGTTGCCTCCTTCGTGATTCCGAATTACCCTTCAAGAGCTTGTTGATAATTGAATTCATTTCCATTAACCGCGCATCTTTGCGTAGGTCATCTTTAGGTTTGCCCAAGAACATGTATGTCTGGCCGTTATTTCCACGAATGGTGATTTTTCTTGGCTTAGCAAGCGATCTCATAATTTCGATTTCATCCGCGAAATCTGGTACCCCAAATAAGTTTGTTTACCAAAGATACTGGAAAAGGCCGAACTGACCTTGGAACGTAGGCGTATCTAAAGGGAACGGTTGATGCGTCGATTCAGACGTGGAATCAGGCGGTAAAGTGGCCGTTAGAGACTCTTGAAGCGGGATAATCAGATTCGAACGTCCCAATTGTTTTAGCTTGGGAAAGTGTTTTGACATGCTCAAGGAAGACTTGTTCTCCTCGACATGATAATCACAAAGGTTGAGCAATTCGTTCGTCATGCTGAGCGCCTCGTTGATGAGTTTGGCCACGCCATTATTAGAATTCATTGGATTAGTCTAATTTTGAGCGAGGGAATTAGGAACTGTGTGCCTATTTCCGTGAATAGGCGAACTCACCTGAAGTTGGCGAAGTATATCCTTCCCTCGTCTCTGTCGATTGGACTTGGTAGATTTTATGACCGAGGTAAAAAGCCAAAGGGATTGTCGAGGATAATTTTGCATGATGGTGACGATCAACTTCGATAAATGGGCAAAAATTTCCGTGTTGTTGTGGCCTACTCGAGAAACAATTTGTGGAAACGCGGTAAACCACTTGCAAAATCAAATAAGTATGACAATCTCCTGCGAACGGAAACTGATAGCGCACTTTATATACAGGAGCGCCTCTGATGGCTCTCGCAATATCTTCAGTCATTTGCTTGAATAAATGGTGGGAAGCCGTCAGTGGCTCTTCTCCTAAATCCAACCATATCGTGAGCAGTCGCGGGACAGTGCGATACGTGAATTTGGATCCATGCATTATGGACTTGGCAAACGTTTTGACCGTCATTTGAATCATTTTTAGACCTCTAAGGTCGGTCTTAGAAACGACTAGACTAGAAAGAACGTTAACATACCTTGTAACTTTATCGGCTTCTGGTAGCTCTTTGTAACAGTCGTCGTAAAATTGTCCGACATAATATTGAGCACTTTCCCATCTAAACCATGTGGTGAGCTCGTGCTTGTAGATTAGGCAGCCACAAAAAGCATACGTTTTCTGAAACTTAGCTGCCTCCTCCAGAACATTACATATCGTCTTTGTGTCGAAACGGTCTGATTCATCCATCCATCGGCCGCGAAGGAGTTGTATCTAAAGGGTAAATGTCTTTAATGGAGTCCTCATAGACAGATGTGTGGCGTACCTTAGCTTTCATTCTCTCTGAGTCTGTGTCCATGGTCAAATCCAACACATTGTCATCGAATAATCCTTCGTGCTTGACGGAGTTTTCTAGATCATGCAAAGCACGGAGGGGCTCTCCAGACGCCTTCAACAGCTTTGCACTTTCAATGAAAGAATATGTCGCTTTTCTTTGCTGCGCCTGAAGTGTTGCATTATATGCCGTTTGCCATTGTCCTGCCTTTCTCGCAATTTTAGCACTCATAAGCCACGCTTTTCCGATTTCACGGTTGAACCCTAGTCGTGGATTTTTACTGTCGATAGCATTAGCGGAGTAAACGCGATACAGAAGACTGAATAATCTTACGAAAGAGTGAAAGCCGTTCGCCTCATGCTCAGGAGAGGTTCACGAATTCGGAACGTCGGAAGGGTGGTGCTCAACCTAGCTGAAAGTGTGTTGGATAATTCTGTAATAGCTTTGCGGCGTCCTTGGCGAATGCTGTCTTGCGAACCTGACTCAAGAGAACCGGTTGTTTGGTAGATTAGCTCCAGCTCGTGAATTGAATGGAGGTCAAGAACTGCTTGATAAGAGCGACGGTAGCCTTTGGCACCACCAGCAGTGATGGGAGCTCCTAATGTAGAGCGAGCATGAGATAACGCATCCGATATTGCTTTTTGTTCTCCAGTGCGCAAGGCCAGGATTACTCGAGCAGTCACCATGGACGACGAATCAATCTTGATTTTGTCTGCAAGTCTTTGGACATCGTCCCAAGCACCGACCATCCAAGCGCTTTCTATCTGGAAGTCTGCCAAAGTCGTTTCCCATTCTGGATGGCGAGTAAGTACGCCGGTGACATGAGTACGGAGCGTATCTTGAAAAAGTGTGCCAGAGTGGGTCTGTCAGTACAAAAGGAGGCAAAGGTAAAGCCTCACCATAATGGCCAAGGTTGCGAAGGCACCGCAATAGTCCGAGATGAAACTCCACATTATCAGGAGACTCTTGAAGACGCAATTCCCAGCAGCTCTGAGCCGACGTCCATCGCCCTGTGCTTTCATGTTGCCGAATTTGATGTTCCAACGTCGGAGAGACTATCAAGGTTGAAATACCCTCCATACCATCAGGTTCATCGAGATGCGCATAGATTTCATGCAGCTTCTCATAATATCCAGGCAAGTCGTCTTTGCCAGATCCTCGATCTTTCAGAGTAACAATTTGCTGTTCGAAGTCCATGAGAGATCTTGCGAATGCCTTGCATTGGAAAGCGGCTTTAGCCATCAGACTTTGGTCGATATTGGCCAGCACAGAATCCAAACGAAGGAGTTGATCTTGCAATTCCCCAGAGCGCTCGATTCTCTGACGTTTGGTGTCGGCTTTCTTAGATATTTCCTGACGTACAATCCTAACCCACTTGTTCAAGTGGTCAAGGAGCATAAACACAGCCTATCATCAAACTCAGTATCCAAAACAATATAACAATAAAGAACAATAACCACGCACCTGAGCGCTGAGAAGTTTCTTGTCTGAAGTTGAGTTGCTCTCCATATCCACTTGATCGTTCAAAACTGTAATCATTTCTGTTCGAATTGCGAGCGCATCGTCATCATTTCCGGAAATGAGGATATTGAGCACAAGATGCGGCAAAAGATGATGGGCGACGACCACATCCTTATTACGAACCGCTGAACGAAAGACACCAAACAGTTGCTGAGCGACTGGACCTGAGACCTTCGTGATCAAATAAGACGCCCAGAGTTGAATCCACTCGCGATACGTAGATTGGGTGGGTAGATAGGATGCTGGATATCCGACGTCGAACTCTGGTTCAGTGTGAATCTACCCTCGAGAAGTGGCGTAACAGTCTCCAGAACATGCTTAGGGAGTGCATTCCATCGATTGCGCACTTTGATTGGAAGTGAAGTTGTTTGGCCCGCGGCGACGAGAGCAGGCGTGAATTGGCAGAACTTGAGCAGCTCTTGAATACTGTAGGCAAGATGGCTTTGATACTTGATGTCGCTCGTGGAGCGGAAAGCTCCGACGAGGAGATCTTGGATGAGATGAAGTGCGAACAGCACGGCTTCTCCTTCATCGGCGTAGTTTTTCATAACCACCATGCTGGTGTCACGATATGGTATCTCGCAACGATCCGGATCCACGGCGCCCAGCACGCCGATACACTCGAATGCGAGGAGGTGCAGATTTTTCTGAGCCCTCGCCATAATCACGGCAAGCTGTGGAAAATAAAGATGCAAGAATTTGCCCAATGCTCGGATCGAATGAATCGCCAGATGTTATTCGCCGAATGTAGTCCTTATGGCCCCGAAGCATGAAAGAGATCAACTCGCGCAAAGCAAGCGTCGCAAACAGTAAGGTTGTCACTCGACGTCTGCTTGAGGATCCTTTGCAACTCTTGTTCAGGTGTCAATGTTCCGCGCAAAGTTTCAGACTCTTGTCCAAGGGGTCTAGTTGCTTAATGATCGAAATATCGACGATTTCTGCGATGTATTGCTTCAGGCTTGTGCCCATCGTGCAAATGAGGTATTCCAGGGATTGGTACGCGGTCTCACGAGCTTGGTCTGAAAATGATGGCCAGGAGGTGACGATAGCTGCGCTAGTAGGTCCCACATGCGGTCCGAGTTCTGAGGAGTTTAAGGTCGTCAAAATCTATACCAGCTATCGAGGGTAACCTCAGACAACTCGGGAATAGACACCATCGTTTGGAAAGTAGCCATGATCTATAGAAATTAGTACTGTTTCACTCTCTGGATAGCTATGGGACTAACCTGGGGCGAGACGTGGCTAATCATCGGACCAATTTGTTGCACTAGTGCCCCTAAGCTACGCAAGATTTTGCGCTTCATATTGACACTTCTTCTGCCTTGGACATCCTGGAGCATGTCGTTGATATCTGAGATCAGGCCGAGCATATAGGTCTTCAGGAACATTCCCAGATCAGAATCCTGAGGAGTATTTCTCCTTTTTTGCGTCAGGATTTGCTCGACTCTCTTTAAAGCGATTATCCCTTGTAACCGAACATCAAAATTAGTAATATGGAATAGAA